>CAUYRH010177182.1:0-14735 GCA_963574655.1 Perodicticus potto
ACAATAACTAAGAAAATGCAGTGAAGTCTGTGTTAACCAGTTTGATGAAAATATTTCAAATTGTATATAAAACCAGCACATGGGACCCTATAATGGCATTAATGTACACAGCTATGATTTAATTAAAAAATAAAAATAAAATAATAAAGAAATAAAAAAGAGTTTCCTCTTTGTTTTCCTTTTCCTTTATAATTCAGTACAATAAACCTTCTATTAGTGTCTGATTTAAGAATGTAAAATGATTCTGTATTAATGTAAATAAGATTATCTACTGCAAAAAGATATTTAAAACCTAAAACAAACAAACAAACAAACAAACTAGAAAAACTAGCCAGGCATTGTGGCAGGTACCTGTAGTCCTAGCTACTTGGGAGATTGAGGCAAGAGAATCACTTGAGCCCAGGAGTTCAAGGTCACTGTGAGCTGACACCACAGAGTTCTCCTCAGGGCAACAGAGTGAGACTGTCTCAAAAAAATAAAAATACGTCTTTTCACTCTATGTTTTCCTTTTGATAGTTTTTATTGCTATGTCCAAATTCATTAATCCGTTCTTCTGCAGTGTGTAATCTGCCATTAATCCCATCTAGTGTAATTTTTTAAATCTTAGGCTTTGTATATATCATCTCTAAAAGTTTGAGTGGGGTCTTTTGTATCTCCCAGGTCTTTATTTAGCTTTTTCAGCATATAGATCACCATCATAACAGCTGTTTGAATGTCCTTGCCTACCAGTTCTAACATCTGCCCCAGTTCCAGGTCAGTTCTGACAAACTGATTTTTCTCATCACTGCGGACTGTATTTTCCCTCTCCTTTGCATGCCTGGTCATTTTGATTAGATGCCACTCTGAATTTTACCTGCTGCGCACTGGGCATTTTTGTATTCTTCTAAATATTGTTGAACTTTGTTTGTGACATAGGTCAGTTACTTCGAACTGTGTGATCCCCTGGTTTTGCTCTTCAGGTTTCTCAGGCAGGACTGAAATAGGACTCACTCTGGGGCTAACTAATCCCTACTGCAAAGCAAGACCTGCTTTGATGCTGTACCCAGGCCCTGTGTATCATGAGGTTTTCCAATCTGTGGAGGAATGGGCATTACTCCTGGCCCTCCTTGGGTGTCAGGCCCTGTCATCTAATCCTTGTGAGTGGCCTCAGGCGGTCTCCTCATCTGCACACACTGATTAGTACTCAGCCAAAGACTCAAGGATGACCCCCTGCATATTTCCAGCTTTCTCTGTGTCCAGCTATTGTCTTTCGTGTGCTCTGCCCTGCAAACTCTACCACCTTCGTGTCCTGGACTCTC
This sequence comes from Perodicticus potto, assembly GCA_963574655.1. Classification (NCBI taxonomy): domain Eukaryota; kingdom Metazoa; phylum Chordata; class Mammalia; order Primates; family Lorisidae; genus Perodicticus; species Perodicticus potto. The sequence goes on from CAUYRH010177182.1 coordinate 1,299, forward strand.
TTCCACCTCTGCAGCTAGAGAATTGGCTGGTCTCTACCTGGGTTTCTCCTTGTACTGCAGTCCAGAAACTCTCAAGGCAGTAAGCTAGGATGGTAGCAGGGCTCACCTCATTTATTTCCCATTTCTGGGAGATCACTGTCTTTTCTTGACTGATACTTGTTGACTGATAGATACATAGTGTCTTGAACATTATTTGTCACATATTTTTTTAACAGCTTATTTTTATTTATTTATGTATTTTGTTGTTGTTGTTGCAGTTTGGCCGGGGCCAGAGCTTGAACCCGCCACCCTTGGCACATGGGGCTGGCAACCTACTCCCTGAGCCACAGGTGCCACCTATTTGTCATATATTTTGTCCAATTTTTGGCTGCTTCTGGCTAGAAGGTAAATCCAGTTACTGTTACTCTATCATGGACAGAAGTAGAATTTTTCTCATTAAATTTTTTAATTCATTTTTTTCATTCTGAAAGATTTAAAGAATTTATTTTGATATCAATAAATAATTTTCACAGTATTATTTGAAATGGTTAGATCATAGTCCACCATTGGACAGGCCAGAACTTTCTAAAACTATCTCTTATTCTTCAATATTTATATTAATTCTAATTTTTCTGTCATCACAAACAATGTTGGGAATAAATAGTCCTGAAACTAAATATTTATATACTTCCTTAATCACTTCCTGAAGAAAAAGTCCTAGAAATGGATAGCCTGGGTTAAAGTTCTACACATCTTTGATGAATTTTGTATATTTTGTCAAAATGCCCTCCAGAAAGTTTGTATACGCTATATATGTTTTATTTTACTCATTTTCCTAACCATTTGTTAACATATCTAGTTTTTTTTCCCCTCTTTCCCTTGGGTTAGTTTTTTCCTTGATTTTTTTTATTGCCTACTGCATTGTCTTATAGAATCCCACAATTTACGGCAGCACCTGTGGCTCAAGGAGTAGGGCACTGGCCCCATATACCGGGGGTGGCGGGTTCAAACCTGGCCCCAGCCAAAACTGCAAAAAAAAAACCCTACAATTTATGTTTTCTCATGAAAGGAAGAGAAAGCCACGTAGATTGAAAATATGACATTATTCAGCCTGCTCTCATGAGCCCCAGAACTGTAGCAAACTCATGTCAAGAGCCTGCTGTCCCCGGCTGGCATGGCTAACTGGCATCAACTCTCCCACGATTCTCCTTTCCAAGTTCAGGCTTTATGGCTCAGCTAAAGAAAAATGTCATCACTCTGGGAAAACAGCAGAGTGGCTGATATTTCTAGAGCAAGCGAGACATCGGAGCATGACAGGGACAGTGTTTGGTGCATCGGAAGACTCGCTTGGAGTGATTTTTTTTTTCTTTTTTTACCGTGAGTCTTTCCTGTCTCCAAGATGTGCTATGTCAAATTTCATATTGTAACTCTCTGGATGAGACAGAGAAAACTACAAGAGGCTCATGCCTCCTTCCCACTGCAGGAAAGACAATTCTTGGCAACTGCTACACAAAGAGGGGATCAATAGTCACCAAGGAGGAAAAACATTGGAGAAATCCTGGAATGACAGGCTGATGACGGGGCGTCACTCACAGGCAGCTCCTCTCGAAACTGAATTTTTAAGTCCGCAAACATGATAGGGTGGCAACACAGGCGCATTGCTGCTTTCTGTGTGAAAATTACAATTTTTTTCTGTACTTACCAAAAGATACTTTGTAAGATTTGAAACTGCTTTAGTGTTTTTAAACAAAAGAACATGGGTTCTTATTTTATTGACTTCTGTGACAATTGATGGGAAAACATCTGATACATTTTCCTGATTCTTCTTTGCATTCCTCCTTCTTTTCCTGATTCTTCTTTCCCATGTGCACCTTTTGGGAAGAGGAGGTTCTAGAACAGCCAGGACAGGATGTAGGGAGGCTGGGCATGGAGAGGTCTGTGAGCATCTGAGAACAGGGAAGACCCATCGTGAGAGCCAGGCAGACTTGGTTCTGAATCCCAGCTCTGTCTTTAGAGGTGTGTGACCTAGTACAAGTCACTTGACTTGTTTAAACCCCAATTTCCTCTATCTGTAACACAGGGATAGTCTTCCCACCAGCGATCCTGGTGAGGAGTGAGAGAGGTAACACAGGAAATCCACAACAGCCAGAAGCATGCACGGCGTCCCTTTCTGCAGATTGAAGATGTCTTTGCTGCCTTCAGGGATTCGGGATTATGGTCACCCCTGGTGTGTGAGCAGTGATCCCTTGGTATAGAGTAAGCGCTTGATAAAATGCTACTCATTAAAAGTAAGGCGGCAATACGAATGCACCGTAGAATGACGAGGTATTCTGCCTCTTTTTAGTAATGGGAGCATATTAAATTCTTTTGGGGCTGCCAATGCAATTACTGGCAAATAATTTGTATCTTAATAGAATAGAAGGAAAAAATGCTGTAAACCTCAACCGTGCTCTGACAAGTGGACACTTGTGGGTGTTTAGTTTTGCAGGTCCTTGCTATGGATGAAGAAGCAAACTCTTTTGTTTCACTGAGACATCCACTGTGGCCAGAGGTGAGTTGGAGAGTAAGACTAGAGAGAGCTCAGGTTCTCTGGAAGAAGGGAGAAGAGTCCTTGGGGAAGAGGAGGTGGGAGGAAAGGTTCAGGTTGCTGTCAGCCGACACTGGGGCATATCCAATGTCCACCCTGGACAGCCCCAAGTGTACCCTAGTGTCGGTCCCTATCTTGCGACCAAGCCAGTGGCACATGCTGCCGCTGAGAGCCCAGCTGTAGATCCATGATACAGGTGGCCATAAATAGACCCAACACAGACGGCGACAGACCTTGGAATAGCATCCAGAGTGAAAAGAAAGTTGTGGAAACATCTTTGAAATCAGCTTCACCATGATTTAAGGCAGCAGGAAGTTTAAGACCAAAGGGTTTGGATTCTGAAAACCCAAAAGGGTCCCTGGAGGCTGGCAACTAAGCCAGCATCCATAGACAGGCTATTTATTTAAATATTGAAGAGTGTTTTTGAAAGCAACAGAAGATATTGGTGGGTTTGCTTGGGCTAATCAAAGATTCTTACCTCTGTTTCACTTGTTCAAACAGAATCTGCTAAAGTCTAACACATTCTGGGGACCATCAGTCAGGCAAGGGGCCACAAGCTCTTGGAAAGGAATGTTCTCCCAAGAAATGGTGGGCAAGGCCTGGGAGGACATTAGCAAAGGAGGCTGGATGGTGCCGTGGAAATGTTGCAGGCGAGGCTACCTGAAGGAGGACGAGTGATGGAGGTGATAGAGTCAGTGGACCTAATCCTTCCTGGTCTCAAGTCCCTCGGGGTATGTGGCCAACTGCTCATCCAGACTAAAACAGATTCTTAGTAATGAGTCCAATCTTTGGCCATGTCCGTTAGAAAGGACCAGATAACTTTGTACATGTGGTGAGATTGGAAAGATCTTCGCAGAGAGACACAGAAGGTTGGCATTGACTGGAGAAAAGAAGCTAATTAGAAAGGGGCTCCTGGGTTTATTAGGGGAGAGATTGTGTTCTAGAGACCTGCTTGTGGGACGTGGGGGAGCACTGCATCCCCACTGTTAGAATGGTTAACTCAGGAGGGAGCACAGAGCAGCCAGGACAGGAAGGAAGCCACACTCCCCTCATGGAACAGCCGGAAGGAGCTCAGGGAGACAGAGCCAGTGCAGCCGCCTTGGTGTGGGGGAGTGCGGCCAAGCGGGCGGTGCCTCCCGCCATCACCACCGAGGCCCTGGGTCAGGGACATCCACGTGGTGGCTACTGGTGTGAGATCTCCAGCCAGTCAGTCATCATCACCAAATTGTCCTCAGTGGAAGGCCGACTGAGCTTGGCCTGAGGGAGGCAGGTGTGCCGGCTCTGACCAGGGTCCTGCCAGCTCCGGAAGTAAGTGCTCCTGGGAGAGCTGATGGGAAACCCCTTTGTACTGCATGACGCAGAAGTCCCAACCTTCCCCTTTTTGTGTTTGGAAAAGAGATATTTTTCTTGGCAAACTCTTTATATGTAGAGAATCTAACACAGTTCATGAAAAAGCAACTTCCCTAAAAAGGATGAAGAAACAAGAACAATGCCATAGCCATCCTGACCCTCTGAAAAAACTGGCCCCTCTTAGGGACCTTTCTCTCCCCTTTCTCTGAGCACAGGACCCGGCGTCCTGTTTCTTCCTTTCTGTGCCCCAGCTATGACAGCGTCAGAGAAGTGGGAGACACCAGGGGGACGTTATCAGATCCTTAGAATGGTGACATTCATTCCCTTCTCTACGTTTAGCCATAGCCACACAGTCCCAAAGCTCAATGGTTCAAGAAGAGCAATGTTGAACAGCTTCTCATGAACATTCTTACCTCTGTTAAACTAAGGAGAGCAACTCGGCCACCAGCTTGGCTGGGATGGAATTCCAGCCCCAGCCCAGCAAGGACACTCTACTGGGACCCTCAGCCCCACAATTCCATGTCCCATATCTCCAGTGTTTCCATGTCTCCTTTTCAAGCCCAATTCTCCTTTATTCAAAACCAATGAAGATATTCTCATTGGCTGGAAAAAATGTGATCCCATCAAAATAAAAGCCAGAAAGCTTTGATTCATTTTAATCAGTGGTGTTTTGGAAACTCATAGGGACAAATGCATTGTCAAAATGATGGCAGGGATGGGGTGTATGCGTTCTACTGACATTTAGTGACCGTGGGTACAGGATGTTTTAGTCCCGTACAATGGAAAATTGCCACACCTTCTGTTGCACTTTCAAATATTCCCCACCGGACACTCAACTTAGGTAAACAGACAAAGCGTATTTACGATCATGTGAAATTAGACTGTTCAACCTGTTGAACTAGAAAGTTTGACACACATTCCTTTTTATGTATAAAAATGAAGTATTCTGAATAGTTTCAGTGATGCTCTATTTTTTTTAGGAATAGTGTGTAAACCAAAGTTGTACTTTGTTTCATTTGGACGTGACCAGAAGTTGCTCCCAGTTAAAATATCATACCATGGGGCAGCGCCTGTGGCTCAAGGAGTGGGGTGCTGGCCCCATATGCCGGAGGTGGTGGGTTCAGACCCAGCCCTGGCCAAAAAAAAAAAAAGCTGCAAAAAATATATATATATATATCATACCATGAATTCCAGCACAGCTGACGGTATTTCATGTGCCCGTACGACAGCTCCCCACGTGTGCAGCTCTCACACTCGGGGCGATTCTTTGTACAGGTGATAGGGGTATTCAGGCCTGAGCGTCTGGCTGTTGAAATACATCTCATGTCATTATTCATTACTTGCCTTTTATATGCTTTATGTTATGGTTCGTCCATTTTATGAGCTTTAAAAAAATTCTATGTCTGGGTAGGTTGAATTTCATTTTAAGACAGTAAAGGGTACATTATAAGAGATTCATCCTAAGAGGCACTGGTGCTGGTTTGATAGGGCTGAGACTGGCCAGCCTAGAAGCTCCAGAAGGCACATAAGGGTTCTTTATGGCTAGAAATGACTTGCTTTATCAGTGAGAACATTTCCTCTTTCTCTTGGACTTCCTCCTCCTTCCCTCCTTTCTCCAGCCCAAATTTGCATTGCTGCCCACTATGACAAAATGGGACAAGAGCTTCAAAGACTCTGTAAATGTCTCTGTCAGAATCAATGAACAGGAATGCTGATTGCCTGCCTCAGTCCCTCTATGACGAGAAGCAATTTTCATGCTTTCCTGGTCAGTATTTCACCCCCTTGTGTTATAGCACTCGTGTGGGGTCAGACAGCTGGAGTGCAGCTGAGGGCATGAAGTTCGCTCGCTTTGAAAAACGTAGACAATCTATATATTTGACATGCAAGCTACCACTGCCTCTTGATTTCCAGTGGGCTGATATAGATGAGGGTACATTAAGGGACCCCTCTATTTTGTTTCTTATTTGGAACCTTTGAAACGAAACCATTCCTGCTTTTTAGTTTTACCCGCCTTGCCGGATTTAAATTCTGTTGTTCATTTAAGTTAACATCCTACTCATTTCTGCCAGCGGTATGACTGTTCTGTGCACCATTCAGGAAGTACCTGGTGAGATAAATAGGAATGTGTATCTACGATTTCAGTTTCCTAGAAATTGGTGCTTTTTTTCAGGTTCAAACCATTGCCACTGTATTTACTTGGTTTCCCAATTATAGTTTTGATCTTCAGGGCCGAAGTTTAGGTTTTGTAGCTGGAAAGGCAGATTTTCACATCATTTCTCTTCATTTGCGTCTGTGTTGTATTATTTCAACATAATCGCACTGGAGTTGCGTGATTTATGTTTATGGCATGCCGTTTATATTTGAAAATGTGCATACAGATATTGCAGCAATCCTAATAACGGCATTTCGCTCTATTTCCAGCGGCAGGAAAGTGTAATATCCCACCACATTGAGTTACAAAAGCTACATAATGTAATCTTACTGGGACATTTATTCAATGCCTAATCTGTGCACTGTCAAAAATTTTTCATTGTTATTGGAAAATTAAGATCGTAACAAGCCTCGCATTGGTATATACCTGACTGTTTTACGTTTCCAGTAGTTAAAGCTAACATGATAAATAATTCATTTTGTTCTGTCTTTGTTAGAGTAATGATTCAAAACAAATCCGGGAGATTTACATTCATATTTGAGTTCCGCTAATTGCACAGAACCGTATCTTTCAATAGAGGTTTAACAGTCGTTCTTCGCAGCAGAGAGCCACACTGCAGCCGACTCAAACTGTCTAGGTGAGAGATTTGAAGCATTTGCTCTTCAGGCACATGAAATCAATTACCCTGAGGGAGGCTCCAGTCTAGAGTTGGCAAAATAGGTCTGGGATCTGACAAATTTTCGGGATATCAGAAGATGCTGCAGTAGCTAAAATCCCCTTCCAATGGCTACATAATTGTTCTGGTTATTATCACAGGGTAACAAATTACCTATTGGTTTCTGTGGGTTGGGAATTCAGGGATGGGCTTGATCAGGCGGGTGCCTCCCCCGGTGCAGTTAGACAGAGGCTGATCACCCAGTCCCAGGGGCGTCTGGAACAGCCAGGGGCCGGACAGGCATTTTCTCCCTCTACTCTGTGGCCTTGGGTGTCTTCATCTGCTCTCCCGTGGACTCGTTTGGCCTTTCTTACAACATGGTGGCCTCAGGGGCAACTGGACTGCTTCTATTTTGGCAGCTGAGGGCTCCAGCATTCGTTTTGTAAGAATGGGGCAGAAGCGCATTTCTGCCTCTTCCAATCTGGCTCAGAAACTACACATGGTCACTCTATTGGTGGCAATCAAGTCAAAACCCTGCCCCAGTTCAAGGGAAGGGAACATGAACCAGACTGTTGCATAGCAGAAGTGTCCACAATACAGGGTACGAGAGAATGTGGCTATGTGGCAGCTCTTTTTTCTTTTCTCTTTCTTTTCTTTTCACTTTATTTCTTTTCTTTTCTTTCTCTCTCTCTCTCTGTCTCTCTTTTTGGTGGTCTGTCACAGAGCAATAGGAAAGCTTTTTTTTTTCACAAAGCTGTAAGCCTGTGGTTTTGAACATATCTTAAAATAAAAGCAAACTCCTGAAGAAGAGGCCCTCAAGCAGTTTACCATCTTTGGCAAAGACCAGAGCGCTGTGACCACAAGTGACATTTAAAGATGGTGTTGAAATACATTTTCAGTCGTTTCCTATATGAACACTGATACCAATTTCGTAGCAGTAAGTAGATGTAATTGTGTGGAATGGGTTAGACAGAAATTTACAGAAAATATGTAAAAATTAAAGACATCATGTTTAAAAACAACTCATGTCAACTTCTGACACTTTCCCCTCCATCCTGCATCATTCATTTATCATCAGTACACCTGGCTTCCCGGGAGAAAATTGTTGACGTTGTCAGATTCCCCATTGTTTCCATACCCCGCAAATCCTACGGAGACTTTTAAAAACAATGTCTGCATTAATCTGGAGTCTTTCCACTGCAAGTGTCAGTTTATTGGCTTGCATAACTTGCATGTATATCTAGGGTGGCACAACAGGCTCCAAAACCCCAAATGACGTCATTAGGCCGTCAGTTCTCTCCTGTGTCCTTGTCGCTTGGTTCTTTCCTACCTGTGGGTTGGCCTCACTCCCGTCTGCCACTGATAGGGTTCCCCGGCCCTGAGGTGGTAGCTGATAGCTTCTGCCCCTGTGGCTGGAAGAGCAAGGCTTTGGTTCCTCCTGTTCTAGACTCAGAATTCAAAGGGCTTGGCTTGTGCTCCACCCATCAGCTCAGAGCCAGGCCCTGGGGCCTTTGAAACTGGGCTGGAGCTGCCTGTGCAGAAGGTAAGGGCGCCGTGCAGAGAATGCGAAGGCCTGACAGCAGTCTAGTTCAAGTTATACCCCACCAGTGGATCTGTCTCCCCAGCAGTCCCTAAATCATGTTACTCCTCTTCTTAGAAACTGTCCAACAATCCCTCTGTCCTGGGGGAGGCAGTCCCCACTGGGGTGACAGTCTAGGGCTTCCGTCACCCTCAAGTCTGCCCACCTCTAATCAGCTCTCTCTCTCTCCTTCCCTTCAGGCTCTCTCCTTCAGCCCCATCAACCAGTCCCCTGCCACAGGCTTTAGTACTCAGACCCCTGGGTCCCAGGCTGCCTGACCTAGAGGCCCAATTTGCCTGTTTCTGATTCTTAACACGTCACTAGAGACATCCCGAGACCTCCCTTCACAGGCGGCCTCTCACCAACTCGTGCTGGAGAAAAAGGCAAATCCTTAGAACTGCACCTGCACTCAGAGCCCGACCCTTTCCCCAGCTCAACCCTGCAATTCCCCAGACACTTTCTCACAGAACCCATTGCCCCCTCTCTAGTTTTGTTTTGTGTTTTCCTTCTTATCTTTGAGAAGTCTAACGAAGCATCCCTGAACACGGCGGGAAAGGCACAGGGTGTAGGGCCCTCAGGGGTCACTGAGCAGAGCAAGTTCATTCCAGAGCTCATCACGGACTAGGTGAGAATATGATTGGATTTGGGGGGACCCTTGACCTCCTCAGCTGCCCCTGCAGTGCCCTGGCAGGTTCTGTGGAGAAGGAGGGTCTGGGCTGGGTAGATGACTCCCGCCCAGGGCGAGCCTGAGACGCAGAACTCAGGAGATGCAGGATCCAGAGGAGGGTGGCTCAGACAATTTTACAATAATTTCCTTTCAAAATGTGAAACAATGAAAGGTCAGGAAGGACATTTGACAAATGAAAGAGAATACGTTGTTAACAATTCTTCATTTAAGTTAGCAAACTTGGATAAGGGATGCTTTGATGGATTTAAGTACTCCTTTGGAACATTTTCTCCTGCTATAACAATCCATTCCATTGTGTTATAAAGTAATTATAATCACCACTCAGCGTCCCAAGTCAGAGCAGGAGAAAAGAAATATTAAGAGCAAGAAGTATCAGAAATCTCTTACATGCTGGCTTTCTGCTCTTTAAGAACTAGAAAGCAACATTTCTTCATGCCTTCATCAATGGAGCAAACACTTACAATACTGTAATGTGACTTTATTTGAAAGAAGTACCATAGAGAAATTTAACCCTGAAAAGGAAAGGTCTCTGCAGAGGACTCATTTGGCAAAGGAATGTGTCTCCCTGGTCTAGAGAAATTAGTGCCGGAGGAAAACAGAGAAACAAGCTTGGACCCTCCATTGAAAGGTCAAGTTCACTCCTGCAAGGTGTCCAGGGATTCTCACTGGTATAATGATCCTGCCTTTGGGGGAGAGCGGGTGAAAGGGCCAAATCCAGGACCAGGCAAGGGGCTCTCACAAACCTGGAAGGACCACGGACCGGAGAGCAAATTCTGGACCAATTCCACATTCTAGTCACATATGAATCAAGTTCTAGAAAAAACTGAGACAGAACACAGAGGTGAGGGCACCCCAAGGTTTCACATCCCCTCAGGAAAAGGGGAAGTGCCTGTGCTTGTGGGAATGCTCTCTGCAGCCTGAGCCTGGCTGGAACATGCCAGGTCCCACAGCGCCGGACTCTCACCCACTGGGTAGGCTAGATCTGCTCTCTGGCATAAACTTCTCACTTCCGTTTTGTGGGAGAGTATGCCCCCTGTTCTGGTAGTTCATAAAACTAATAACTGGGAGGAATTCATGAAGGATCACGTGGAGAACGGAGCACAGCAGGGCACCACTGTGGAACAGAAACGACTCCCCGGGTGGGGGTGGGGGGCTCTAGCCCAGCAGGGCTGGGAGGCACAGCTAAGTCCCACGGAAGGGGCCCCAGATCCCCAGACGCACGCCTCCTTGCACCAGGCCTTTGCCCTCGACACATCCACACCTCGGTGCTCTTGGCAACCCTCTTCAGCCACGTGAAGGAAGGGGAAAGGACCCGGGGGGCAGGCTGGCCCTGTGTCCGTGCTGGCTGAGCGTGGCCGTCTGCGGCCATGCAGCCGCGTTCGGGGTTCTGAAGGACAGCAGGGACGTTCTCCCGGCGTCTGGAGATCCCAGCACCACGTGTGGCTGCTCACTTCTGAGGAATGCGGGTTCCAAAGACGCTTCCGGTCAGTGGCAGCGTCTGGGCTGGTTGACCAGGAGCCCCTAAGGAATAAAACTGCACCATCAGAGAGGGGAAGTGAGGTTTTATCTGAGTCTGTGGGGCCTCTGTGCTCATGAGAAAGCCCCTACCACAGAGGAGGCTCTCAACAGGGAGCTGGCCTGGGGCTCTTCACACCAACGTCAGCTGGGTCTGCTCTCTGTAACCCTAGCCGGGGTCAGTAGGGTTCCAGAAACTTGAAACTAACACCAAGTTTGGGCTCCTCAGGCCGGAGAGATGCCGGCAAAGAAAGGGGCATCTTCATCACCCGCGCCAGACCCGAGCTGAGAGAAGGCAGAAGCGCTAAACCACATTTGACTGCAGTAGACCAGTCAGTCTAGTCTAACTGACCCTTGAACGTGATTCTGTCTAAATGAATCTTGTATCATGAGAACGTAGGGGATACTTCTGAGATGGCATTAGGATGGAAAATTGTGACTGCGATTGAAAAAAACAAAGCAGTTTTCTGTTTGTGTGTTGTCTAGTTGAGCCTTTTTTTCTGGTTGCAGCCGCCATTGTTGTTTGGCAGGCCCGGGCTGGATTCGAACCCGCCAGCTCAGTGTACGTGGCTGGCGCCTTAGCCCGCTGAGCCACAGGCGCCGAGCCAAGTTGAGCCCTTTTAACAAGCCAGCGATAAGCATATTATTCAGAAACACGGACAGAAGTCTCCGAAGAGACACCTAGGAGACAAAAAAGAGTTTATCTCTGGGGAGCATGATTTGGGGTTAGGGAAGAACTATTTTTTTCATTATTATCTTTCTGGTCCTGTATGATTTTCAAAACTACATATATATATATGATTTTGATAAAAATACAATTTTATTTAAATAAAGCATATATTCTTATGTGGAAAGAAGGCAGGGGAGAAAGTTGACATGGAGAGTAGGAAAACACAGAATGGTTCTCTACTTAAAATTAGAGAACGCAATTTTGGAACTAGATAGCCCTGGCTATGGTTTGAATGTCCCTCCAAGACTCACGTTGAACTTTAATTGCCCATTGATGGTATTAAGAGGTGGGGCCTTCAAGAGGTAATTAGGCCACGAGGGCTGTACCCTCATCAGTGGATTAATGCTACCATTGAGGGAAGGGGTTGGTTATCTCAGGAGTGAGCCCCTAAAAAAGAAAGGATGAGTCCAGCCTGATTTTCTCTCTCTGTATCCAGCACTTGCTTCTGCCTACTGCCCTTCTGCCATGGAATGACCCTTGCCAGGTACCACTGCCAAACTATTGGACTTTCAAGCCCAATAGCTTATTACCCAGTCAGTGCTGTTCTGTCACGGCATCAGAAAATGGACTAAGATAGCCCTAGTCTAGGTTTCTTCATCTAGAATACATGGATAGGGAATCCTCGTATTAGCTTCAAGGGGTACATGAATATCCTTGACCTACTCTACATGATGTCGTATGCATACGTGGTATTAGGGTGGAGAGAAAATCTTTAGCTTTCATTAGATTCTTAAAACTCAAAAAATGAATAAGAACAAATCTGATGTCATTTGAGCAAAATAACAAGAAAGAAATTTATGCATTTTTGTAAAGGAAGGTGCGTATTTGACAAAAATAACTGGAACTCTGCAACATGCTGTGTATGGTAATTACCCCTCCAGGGATCAGTGGAACTGGGTGGGAATCAATTTGGGCTTTTACTTTATCCATATTGTTTGGATTTTTAAAAATAATAACAACGTAGCACACCTTATTTATTATGTTAAAAATTTTAAACTACTGTTCTCATTAATTTTCTCACATGACAGTTAAGAAAATGAGTTTCAGAGACATAGCCTAGTGGTCTGGTCCCACGTTCACACGTGTTATGGCAGAGATGAGATAAGAAGCATTTCTCCCGCATCCTTGGCCCCAAGCTTGATCCAGCATCCCTGGGGTATTCTGAGCTGGTTTTAAAGGATGCTCAATGACCCTTTGGGTTGATCCTTCTGCAAGGGACCTTGTCAACTATGAAGCTGCATTATGTTTGCATAAGGGGGGAATAGTCCTACTATCATAACGATACTATTACCACTTCTTACCTAAAAGAAATTGATTCACACAGATTTCAGGGTCAGAGGTGTTTCTAGATGTTTGAACTCTTCTTGTTCTACTAAATCATGCTGCCTGTTCAGTGTGAGTAGTAGCTCTAAGACACAACTGGAGACGAACAGAAACTACTGGCGAGCAACACTCTATTGAGTGATGAAGAGTAGGGACTCTGGAGTCAGTGGACAGATTTGGATCTTTTTACCACATACTTGCTGTGTGACTTGTGCCAAGTGGTTTAACCTTTCTGAGCCTCAGTTTTCTCTTCTATCAAATGGGTTTATAATCACAACAATACCATTTCTTAGGATTATTGCAATATTGTGTGAAAGCACTTAGCTCTGTGCCTGGCACAATCCAATCTTAGCTGTTATTTTTCTTACTAGACATTTCTTAAAGGAGGTGTCCTCTTTAGATGCAGAACCACTTATTCAAAAACAGGAATCTGCATGTGGAAATGGAGAGCACTGGGGCTCACCTACTCGGATGAAGTTTCAGATGGTGTGTTCCTGATTAAGTGCCAGATGTCAAAGAGGAACATTCAGAGAGAACCCCTGCAGTGCTCCCCTCTCCCCAGTGGATGGATGTCTTGTCACGCACTCCCCTTATACTTTTGTGGGGTGGTGGGGGTGGGTGAGAAAGGTACTGTGTTTGAAAGATGTTGGACCTCCAAAGAGCAGCTGAGGGGACAAGGAAAACTTTATTTGATTTTATTTTTTTTACTTTTTTTTGTTTATTAAATCATAGCTGCATACATTAGTGCAATCAAGGGGTACAATGTGCTGGTTTCATATATAATCTGAAATGTTTTCATCAAACTGTTTAACATAGCCTTCATGGCATTTTCTTAGTTATTGTATGAAGACATTTGTATACTGCATTTAGTAAGGTTCG
>CAUYRH010177184.1:0-44958 GCA_963574655.1 Perodicticus potto
GCCTGCTGCTTTTTCAGGATTACTAAGAAGTATAAGATTTCTATATAAATGTCTTCATATAGTGATTTAAAGGCCATGAAGGCTATGTTAAATAGTTTAATGAAAATATTTTAGATTGTATATAAAGTCAGCACATTGTGCCTCATGATTGCACCAATGTACACAATTATGATTTAATAAAAATTAAAAAAACTTTATATCACAGGCATTTATTTTATCTTATTTTTCTTTTACAAAATACATCACGACATTCAATATCAAAGACATTTCAGTGAATTATAGAATTGTAGAACAGTACTCAGAAGATACCACCTTAGAAATTTTCACTAGAATGAGCAGGATTTATCAAAACAACATCATATTAAATCTTTATGATTCAAACCTAAGAGATGCTGAAATAAATTTCAGTGGCTCTGAGAACAGCTTGCATGAAATTTGTTGGAACGTAGTTAAGCAGGAGAAAAATATAAAAATAATAAATAGATTCATACTTAAAGAAGTTCTGTGGCTAATTTTTTTTTTCTTTTGAGATAGAGTTTCACTCTGTCACCCTGGGTGACATAACTCCCAACAGCCTCACACTCTTGGGCTCAAGTGATCCTTTTGCCTTAGCCTTCCAAGTAGCTGGGACTACAGGTACCCACCACAATGCCTTGGCAGTTTTAAAAAAATTTTTTAGTAGAGATGGGGGTCTCATTCCTGCTCAGGCTGGTTCCCAACTCCTGACCTTCAAGCAATCCACCCACCTTGGCTTCCTAGTGTCCCAGAATGCTAGTTTTACAGTGTGAGCTGCCACCGCAATGGGCCAATTCTGTGGTCAAATTTAAAGCTAATGTTTTGTTTTTTTCCCTGAATTAGTATTATGTTATGATTCCTGAAAATGTCTGTGTGGCATTCTAGTTATATTTTCAAAAAATGTGGCATGCATAGTCAAAGGCACTATAAAGAGAGTAAAGACATAGGAGACAGTGCCTTTGCCTTCTGGGGAAGTAAATGTATAAGGAAACATCAGGTGGTGGGAAAGACAAGTACTAACGAAGAGCCTTGGGAGCTGTATGGTAAACCAACTTAGTGGTTATGGCAACAGGACTCCCACGGAGGCAGTAAACGGCTGCCGAGTGGTTCTATCTCTGTTAGATGGGCAGGGAATGGGGTCATTGGGGGAAATGGGTTCTCTCTTTTTTTGTGGGAGGAACATGCTTACAAGTCAGGGAGCAAAGGGCATTGAGTCCATGGGGCATGAAGTCCATGGAGATGGGAAAATCAAACAATAGGAATGAGGGGAAGCAATACTTCAGTGAAATATATTTGTTCAGTAACTCTTGGCTCTGAACCACTTATATACTTGATTTTAAAGTAAAATAGAGTCAGGCCACTTTGTGACCTAAAATAAACTAGAGAAAAAATAAACATATTATATATGCAGAGCAAATACTAAGTCTTATGAAATCATAGTAGAGGAGATATTTAGCCAGCTACTCAGGAATCTCAAAAGAATGAGCAATTGTGGAGATCTCCATTTTGGTTTTCTACCAAACCCTCAGTGTTGTACTTTTTTGAATGATTCATTTAAAACATTTTATTGTTGTAAAATATATATGACAAAATTTACCATTTGACACATTAACTGCCATGTAACTTATATTTATTTATGCTAATTTTGAGCCTGGGGCCTTGTGAAGCATATATAACTCAAATGTCTCTTGACCTATCTTGACCTAATAAAACACCATGGTCCCAAGAAAATTAGTTTTTTTCTAGTGTGTCAGTCAATGTGCTAATAATTTTTAAGTGTACGGGGGTTATTGGCATTAGGTACATTCATGTTATTGTGCAATTTTCACTCCTGTTTATTTCCAAACCTTTTTGTTCATCCCATACTGAAACTCTGTGCCCATTAAAAAATAACTCCTCACTTTCTCTTCCCCCAGCTCCTGGTAACCACGGTCCTGCTTTCTGTCTATGTATGTGACTACTCTAGGTACCTTCTATAAGTGAAACCATAATCATACCTTATCTTTGCTTTCGTGTCTGACTTAATTCACTTAGCATGATGTCATCAAGCCTTATCCATATTGTGGTACTCTACTTATATTCGTAAATATAAGTGCTGATTTCTTGCTTGTATTCCTGAGGAAACTTCATAGGCTGAGGTAAATAGCACGATATACAAAACACACATTTGAGGGAAGAGTGTCCAGAGTCAATAATCGTGGAAGAAAGCCAAAACAAGGGCCCTGACCCCTTAGTTACTAGAAGTAGAGTTGCAGACTGAGAACTTGGTATAGCACCAGGATGCAGGCAATGAGGAACCAAGCAGCAAGGCTGAGGCAGTGGTGTGAGAATGGGATCCTGGCCTGGGAAGAATTGTCAGATGGGAAGGATCTGGTAACTTTTGAGCCCCAGTGGAATAGTACATATGGAGGTTATTTTTATTATTATTGAGATAGAGTTTTACTATGTGGCCCTCAGTAGAATGCCGTGGTGTCATAGCTCATAGCAACCTCCGACTCTTGGGCTTAAGTGATTCTTTTGCCTCAGCTGTCCGAGTAGCTGGGACTACAGGCACCCCACAATGCCCGACTATTTTTTTTTTTTGTAGTGGTCATTGTTCTTAGCAGGCCAGGGCCAGGTTTGAACCTGCCTGTCCCAGTTGCTGGCTTCGTAACCACTGAGCTATAGGTGCTGAGCCATATGGAGGTTATTATACGTTCAGAAAAGTAGAAGGGTCGACTCCAGTGAGTGACTGAGATACTGAGGAGGGAGGGACCACTTGACTCACATGCCAAGGAGAGAAAGGATTCAAAAAGCTGTTAGATCTAGGGAAGTTTTTAAGGACAAGGTAGTATTTAAATGGGTGGCATTTGGTCAGGAAGTAGAGACTGAAGTCATGATTTACTGAGAAGAGGTGCCATTAGGAGAAACAGGTGGAAACTGCAACATGGTTTTTGAGCTGAATAGATCAGTTTGGCTGGGGCTTTAAGAAATGCAGGAGACCGAAGCAGGTCAGTGGAGTCTGTTTACAGAGTGAATTTTTTTGTTTTTGTTTTTTGGAGACAGAATTTCATTCTGTTTCTCTGGTTAAAGTACTATAGTGTCATAGCTCATAGTAACATCAAATTCTTGGCTCAAGTGATCCTCTTGCCTCAGCCTCCCCAGTAGCTGGGACTATAGGCACCTGCCACAAACACCGCTAGTTTTTCTATTTTTACTAGAGACAGTGTCTCACTCTTGCTTAGGCTGGATTTAAACTCCTGAACTCCACCCACCTCAGCCCAGAGTGCTAGGATTATAGGCGTGAGCGTCTGTGTACTGCCTAGAATGAAGTTATTGACAGGTAAATGATTCAAATTATTTGAAAGTAATTGCTATCATCAGAAAATGAATCAGCTTTATCTTCTCTTTTGCCACAATCCCCATTGACCTTTAGTAGAATAGTTAGCATGTTTTGCTTTATAGTAGGTTAGGAAATGTCTGTATCTCTTGGGAGACTATCAACTGCCTGGAAGCAGCTCTGTCTTACTAAAGATAATGTTGCTTATGTGTTAAGTATATGTTAACTACAATGTCTTGAATTTCTTGGGTACTCACTAAACATTCTTTGAATTGAATGATAAATAGATAAAGAGGTTTTGATGGGAAATGGAGTAAAATGGTCAAAGCTATAATTTAGGAAGATTAATCTGATGAACAAGTGTAGGGAAATGGAGATAGGTTGAAGATTGGGGAAGGTATTTCGATAATGAAGCAAGGTAACCGCTTACCGTGAGGTAAGTGAAGTAGAATGGAACTTCTCTACTGGGTCTTTATTAGAAAGAAAGAATTTGAAGAGCAATCTGACACCAGATTATTCAGTTTTTACATGCCAGTAGCCTTTCAGAGGCAGTCCAAAGCAAAGGTTTGGAAGAAAAAAAGAAAAAGATAAGGAATGAAGCCTCAGTTACTCCTCCTGCATATTTTCTCCTGTGGAATTTTGAACAGATTACGTCACATACTGCCAACAAATATAATTTTTTTATTCTGAAATCATAGAAATTAATATTTTCCACTAAAATACCATCTGTGTTATGCAGAAAGAAAAATTAATCTAGCTGTTCTCATTTTCTATTTAGACTTGTTTAGTTAGATTTGTTTAGTTAAACAAGTCTAAATAATGGTAACCTTGTGGATTCTTTATAAATGTGAATTTTTTCTTTTTGGAGACAGAGTCTCATTCTGTTGCCCAGCCTGGAGTGCTGTGGCATCATTATAGCCCATTGCAACTTTCAACTCCCAGGCTCAAGTGATTCACCTTCCCCAGATTCCCAAGTGGCTGTGACTACAGGCATACACCTCAATCCCAGGCTAATCAAACATTTTTTTTTCTAAACATGGAATCTCACTATTGCCCAGGTTCTTCTCACACTTCTGGGCTCCGGCAGTTCTCCTGCCTTGGCTTCCCAAAGTGCTAGGACTACAGGTGTGAGCCATTATGCCTGGGCACAAATGTGTTCAGTGCTGTCTGTGAACATTAGGAAACAACATGATATTTGAGGAGATTTTGGTTGGCACATGGAAATATTTCAGTTCCTAGCTATATGTAAGGAAGATTACTCATTAGTGTTAAGCCTATAAAATTCACCCACAAGCAGTAGATTAGCTACCTGTACAAGTAAACCAGGAGTGAGTGCCTGTAAGTCTCAGTCTAAGAGTTTGGACAAATTTCAGGGAACATAGAATTCTTCTGCAATGTTTTGATGCAAGAAAAATACAGTGCTTCATTTTCCAAATCAAATGAAATCTGATTATGGGCCCTCACTTATGAGGGGGATGGTGTTGAAATACCAAGCGCCACCCTGTATTGAGGGTTCCTCCTCTTTCCCTGGAGTTTCCCTTTAATAGCTGTGGGATCTGGTCTGAAGACGGAAGGCTACTCTCACCCCCTCCCAGGGATCTTTCTCCTGAGGTTCCCTGGCCTAGCGCGCAGCCTCCTGGTCATGCCCTGCAGCTTCACCTTCCTTCAACCCTGGATGCTTTGCTCCAGGTGACACCATGACGTGCCATCTGTGATAACTCCAAATTCTGTTACCGTTCCATGTTGGGATGCTTCTTCTCTCTTCCCCTGGTGGCAATTTTACTGCTTCTTTTCACACCATCTCTGCCAGGTGATTAAGCTTAATCTTCACCAATCTACCTCAAACTCAAAAGCTGTTTAGTTATTTTCTTCCTGGTGAGGAAGTGAGGGAGTCACTCTTTGGAAACTAGTGTTCCCTCTTCCCTGCAATGGGGTGTAGAAGAGATTCTTCATTCACCTTATGTCTGGAAGGAGTGCCTCTTTCATGTTTACTTTGACCAGCCTACTGATTATGTGTCATGGTGACTGCCTCTCTAGATGACTCTCTCAGGAGTCCTGTGTGATATCTACATTTCTAGCAAGGGCAGGGAAATTTTCCTCAATAATTTCCTCAAATAAAGTAGCCTTGTGCATTTTCTTTTTCGCCCTTGAGGATGCCTGTGATTTTTATGTTTGGCCACTTTATACACTCCCACATTTCTTGTAGGCTTTGTTTGTTCCTCTTATTTCTCTGTTCTTTGACTGAGTTGTTTAGCCCAAAGGTATTGTCTTCACATTCTGACATTCTTTCCTCTGCCTAACCAAGGAAAGCCTATTCTTCAGGCTTTTCATTGTGCTTTGCAATTCCTTGAATTAATTTTTCATATTCAGAAATTCTGTTTGGTTTTTCCTGAATATTTTGATTTCTTTAGAGAAGTTTTCATCCATTTCCTGCATCATCTTTGTGGCTTCTTTGTGTTGGGTTTCTATCTTCTCTTGTATTTCTATGAACTTTCTTATAACTCATATTCACAATTCTTCATCTATCATTTTAATCTTTTTGTTTGGGTTGATATCCATTGGTAAGGAGTCATTATTTTCTTTATTTTTACTTTTTTTTTTTTTTTTTAATTTTTACATATTTTCTTTAGGGGATGAGTTTTCACTTTGAATTTTCAAACTTCCAGAGATTTTTTTTGTTGGTTCCTTCTAGTTTCTCAACCAAAAGCCGAGGGTGTTATAGCTGGACCTATCTCTGAGACCCCAAAGATTGGTCCCTTATTTTGTTAGGGAAAGGAGTGCTAGTCACGTGTTGCATTTGAGTTGCTCTAGCATGTCTAATGAACCTCTTGGGTTACCTCTGACCTGCCGTCTTCACTTATTCCCAACAGTTTATAGTAAGTTAAGTCTCCGGCTTACTCTCAGTGACAGGTGGTACTAGTGAGTATGAACCAGTCACCCCCTGCTTGCTTAAGTTAGAAGACTCATTGTTGGGCTACAACATTGTTGAATCTGTCATTGGTTGATGTTTGTGTGAATGAGCCAGCTGCCAAGATGTTCTTTTGTGTCTGTGGTAGACTTTGGTCCTCCAGGATTTCTTGAGTGCTCCAAGTTTTAGGAGGGAGCTGTCACTCCCGGGGGATTTCTTGATCTCCACTACTACCAAGGTGGAAGGAGGAGCAAGGCAGTTCGTGGCTAGGTTGTGTGAGTCTGAAAGGCTTTGCAAAGCTTCAGCATGGCTCAGATGTTGCTTTATTGGCCACTGGGGGAGCCACTGGTAGGAGGCTAAGGACACATTCTCCAGATGAGCAGAGCTATTCGTAGGGGAAGCGGCTAAACCCTTGTATGCCAAGGCACTAGGCTTTCTGTCTGCTCTGATCCAGTACAACAGTTTTTCCTGTGGTGAGGGGTAGGTGCTCCTCCAAATGGCCACTCTATGGACCCCCACACAGTCTATAAGGTTGAGTCAGTAAATGGTGTAAAGGGTATGCAAATTGATCTCCCTGTTAGCAGGTGGTGCTTGTCAGAAGGAATGAGCTACAAGGCTGTTTTTGGATCCTGTGATCAGCTCTAGTACCTCAGGAGAAGCACTCAAGTGCCCCAAGAGGTGAGTGGGGCTCTGGAGCTTCCAGATGAGTTTTTAATCTCTGCTGCAGCAGATGCAAGTAGGAGAGAGTGGCTGGGTGGGATTGGGTTGGGTGAGCTTGCCTTAGGCTCTATAGAAGCTGGAATTTTAGCTATTTTAGCAGGGTTCAAAAGTCTCTTCCTAGCTTTTGGGTAGAGCCCTAACAGGGAGAAGCTGAAGAGGCCTCACCCAACCAGAAAACCTGTGAAAGCAGGTCTGTCTGAGATTCAGAAACTGATAGTCTGCAGTCTCTTCTCTCCACCCTCTGCTCACAGTCTCCCTCCTTTCCTCAGTGTCTGCTGGCAGGCTGGAACCCAGGCCAGCTGAGCTTCCCTGTGACTGTGATTTGGTTCAGGAGGTTCCCTGCCCAGGATCCCAGGCTGAGTTGAGAGTGCAACCATCCCATGGGGAAAGGGCTGTCCTGTCAGCATATTGCAGCTAGGATCCACACTGTGCTCTCCCACTGATCTGCCCATGAGGGCTTCCTCACCTCTCTAGACTAAGATGGTCAATCCCTGACCATGCTGGGGAGAAGCAGTTGTCCACAAGATTCCTGAGCAGGATTGATATCCCTCTGTCTTGGACCCTGCCCAGGATTGTGGGCACATAGCACCAGAGTGGGCTGGTGAGCAGGGAGCTCACAGTTGAGCACCCCTTGATCTGCAGCAGGACCCCAAGAGGAAAGACCTGAATCTCACACTCTGTGGATACCTCAGTTGGGTGGCTCAATTGTCTCTCTAAGCAGTCAGGGGTTGGGGGAGAGAAAGGGGCAGAAAATAGTCTGTGTGGAGGAAGGCTAGCACTCTGTTTGGGCAGGCATCTGCCCAGAATGTTTAGGCTCTGTAGTCTCTGAAGTCATGCAAATCACTCGGGACTCACTGGACCCCTGTGGATCTCACAGTCTGGGAAAAAGTTGGGAAATGTCTGTGTGCAAATGAGCATGACAAACCTGAGGAGTCATAGTTCCTTGGGGAGGACAAAGGTATATGGTGAGTAGTGAAGAAATATGGCCCTTGCCATCCCAGCTGGAGTCTATGGGGGCAAGTTCCTTAGGAGGGCTGGGAACCTGGTGGCCTAAAAGCAGTTCCTGGCTCACTGGTGGCAGCAGCCTCTGGGCTCATGTGGGGAGAAAGGCTCTTCAGTAGCTCAGGAGCCCCCCCAATGTCAGAGATATGCAGGAGGGAAAAGCGAACTGCTCCACCTACCCTTCTCATTGGGATACAAGTCTTTGGACTGTGGGTGGTAGTATCCTCTGCTGATATCTTGCCCTTTCTTGTTCTGATCTTCCACTCTTCCTCTGGATTTTCTTGTAGGTTTTGGCATTTTCCCCTGAGAACTACATCCAGCCTATGATTGTTTTTTCTTTTTCATCTAAAACTTTTCATCCTTTCTGAGACGATTTCTGGCAGCTGGTGTCTCTGGTCAGGCATCTTGTCTTCATCCCCAATGATCATTCTCTAGGTTCCTCCTTAAGAACAGAGACTGTAAATTACTTTGCATACTCTACAACACAAATCAGAGCGTTTTGTAAATGGCAGGTACCAGATAAAATATTTGTTGAGTGATAGGCTAAGGAGCGTAGGGTTAATTCAGTAATGGATAGGAAATTAAAACAACAGTAACAACTTAAAAAGAAAACTAATTCAATAATATAAAGGGGAGAGAGTTTAAATGGGATCATTACATGATCAGACATGTGTTTAGAAAGATGAGTATGGTGCAAAGCTGCCAGATTTAACAAACAAAAATACAGGATGCCCTGTATTCTACCTGGCAACCCTAATATTGTGTTAATAGACTTTCTAGGAGACTTAAGTAGGAAGGAGTTATGGTAACTAGAAGACTACTAAAAATATTATGGGAAAAGAGTTTTTGACAAATGGTTGTACAAGAACTGGATTTGGGGCATGCTGTGGAGGTAGAATGGGCAGGAATTGGTGATGGTATATGAGAAGTGAGATAGAAGTTAACTCAAAAGTGATTACTACAAAGATTTTAATTTATATTACTGAGTAGGCAATGAAGAAAAAAATGATCTCCAGAAAGCTGAGAGGAGCTTTCTGAGGGAACAAAGGGGTTGTCTTATATGTAGTTTTTTTGGTGTTGCTAAGACAGAATGCCTTTGGCTGGATAATTAATAAAGAAAAATTATTTATTTGACTCATTTTATTTTATTTATTTTATTTTTTAAGATAGAATCTCACTCTGTGGCCCTGGGTAGAGTGCCATGGCATCATCATAGCTCACAGCAATCCTAAACTCTTAGGCTCAACCAGTCCTCTTGCTTCAGTTTTTCTATTTTTAATAGAGGCAGGGTCTTGCTCTTGCTTAGGCTGGTCTCAAACTCTGAGCTCAAGCAACCCACCCCCCTCAGCCTCTAAAAGTGCTGGGATTACAGGTGTGAACTATTGCACCCATCCTGGCTCACAGTTTGTATTGCTAAAAAAAATTCAATTTTGTGCATCTGCATCTGGGGAGGGCTACTTACTGCTTCCACTTGTGGCAGAAAGCAGAAGGAGAGCCTGCATATGCGGAGATCATGTGGCGGGAGCGGAAGCAAGAGAAAGTGGGGGCAAGGGGATGTTAATGTATTCATGAGGGATCCACGCCCTCATACCCTAAACACCTCTTACCAAGTCCCATCTCCAACACTGGGGATCAGATTTCAACATGATGTTTGGAAGAGACAAACATCCAAACCATAGCAGGAACAGAGAAAGAAAATGAATTCAAACTAAACCTTTTAAAATTTACCAGAGGTGGCTTGGTGCCTGTGGCTCAACAGGCTAAGGCGCCAGCCACGTACACCTGAGCTGGCAGGTTCGAATCCAGCCCGGACCCGCCAAACAACAATGACGGCTGCAACCAAAAAATGGCCGGGCATTGTGGCAGTCACCTGTAGTCCCAGCTACTTGGGAGGCGGAGGCAGGAGACTCGCTTGAGCCCAGGAATTGGAGGTTGCTGTGAGCTGTGATGCCACAACACTATCCAGGGTGACAGTTTGAGGCTCTGTCTCAAAAAAAAAAAAAAATTTACCAGAGGAAACAATAAGTAGGGAAATGAATGAGTGTTGAATAAATAGCTAGAGACATAACTATTAATTATATCAAAATATAGGTAAGAACAAAATAAAGGTATTAATAATATCAACATAAGGGTATTTGAATGGATGTTATGGAAATTTAGAAAATTGATTATTTCCCCTGAGTCTTTAGAGGTCTCAAAGAAGAAGTTTATAGATAAGGAACTTATGTTGGAAAAGTATAGAAACTGGAGGTTAGTCTAAAAACATACATTCCCAGCCTTGCCACCTTCTTTTTCCTCAATGCACACATTTATGCCTATATGTAGTGACAAAGCCTATGTATAGTAGGTTTGGAAATTTCCCTCCCATGAGGATATACTGTTTATCAGTATCTACATATAATAGGCTTTTCCATTGTGAAGAGGGAGGAACAAAGTAGGAGCGTTGGCTAAGAATATCTATGAATTAATGCATAAATCAAAGAGGTCCCCAGAGGTAGAAAAATCAGACTCTGGGTGTAGCTTCTCATTGAGTCACTCCTACAATGAGCAATGGGGTTTTGATAATCTGATAACTAAATGAGAATAAAAGGGTTTAGATAGGGAAGAAAAAGAACTAGACTAAAACGCCAAAAATACCACCTCTATCAAGACTCCAACAAAACAGGAAAAAAGAAAAATAATTTTAAATGTTTGGAGCTCCATCTTCTGGTCATGTAACAGGATAGAACTAAAATGTAATATTGATCATAAATGCTAAAATAAAATGTATTGACAGAGAACTGTGTTGAATGTATTATTTCCTTTAAATAGATATGTCCTGCCAAATAAGTTACACACTAATGGACTTGGAAATTAAGACACTCTATATCTGACTCCAGCCTCTTGTTTTATCACCGTTCATTTGTCCATTGTAATAAACATGTACTAAAACCTACCAGGCACACAGTAGTGAGTTTACCTGGTGAAGCTCTGTAGGTAGTACAAACCCATCAGTCTTGGTGCCTGCTTTCAAGAAGCAACTCTTTAATTCAAATGTCATCAAAAAGCATGCTAATTTTTCTACATTTAGTATAAACAATACAGATAACGCATAAACAATGTTCCTCTCTCCAAATTGAAACTTTATAAAATGGTTACGTTTTCTTTTTTTTTTTTCTTTTTTTTGTACAGACAGAGTTTCACCTTATAGCCCATGGTAGAGTGCCGTGGCATCAGACAGCTCACAGCAACCTCCAATTCCTGGGGTTAGGCAATTCCCTTGCCTCAGCCTCCCAAGTAGCTGGGACTACAGGTGTGTACCACAACGCCTGGTTATTTTTTTATTGAAGTTTGGCCAGGGCCGGGTTTGAACCCTCCACCCTCGGTATATGGGGCCAGAACCCTGCCCACTTAGCCACAGGTGCCGCCTGTAAGTTTTCTTTTGACTAGCACCCTAGTAGCAATCCCCTCTTTCTCCTATCTATAACTGTAGTTGTGGGTTTATGGATGCTTCTGCATATTATTTAAGTTGTAAACACATGAAAATGTGCACACAGAAATTATTTGATACAATTGTATGCTGGATAAAGAGAAAAATGATTTTTATTGAACAAATAAAATTATTGAGCTAATAAACATACAACCATAAGAATACTCATGAATAATTTTTAAATTTTAGAGGGATCAAGGAGGGAGAAAAAGTAAACATTTTTGCTTAGTTCACAAAAGCATACCTTGCCAAATTGTTGTAAACGATAGGCAGCTTAAAAGACAAAAGTTTCAATAAACCCAGAAAACAAAATCTCTCTCCTTTTTTTTGAGACAAGATCTTGCTCTGGGTTAGAGTACAATGGTGTCCTGATAGCTCACTGCGACCTCAGATGCCTGGGCTCAAGCTGTTCTTCTGCTACTGAGTAGCTGACTAGAGGTGTACACCACCACTCCTAGCTAAAATTTTAAAAAACTTTTTGTAGAGATGGGGGTCTTGCTTTGTTAATCAGACTGGTCTCAAACTCCTGGTCTCAAGTGATCTTCCCACCTTGGCCTCTCAAAGTGCTAGGATTCCAGGCACGAGCCATGATGCCACCTAAGCTAATGTAATTAATTTTTGTTCTGCTTGATCCTGATTGGTAGTTTCATATATTCATCACTTTCTTCATTGGTGTTCTGAAATTTTTAATGTAATTCATTGATTTTAGTTATTAGAAATTGTATTTTATAGCTGGGTGTTGTGGCAAGCACCTGTAGTCCCAGCTACTTGGGAGGTTGAAACAAGAGAATAGCTTAAGCCCAAGAGTTTGAGGTTGCTGTGAGCTGTGACACTACAGCACTCTACCAAGGGTGACATAGTGAGACTCTGTCTCGAAAACAAAGCAAAACTGTATTTTAAAGTTTTTTACTGATATATATAATAATTATATGTACGTATTTTGGGGTACATGTGATTATTTTGATACCTATACAATGTGTAATGATCAATCAAGGTAATGGGCATAATGTTCACCTCAAACATTTATCTTTTTTATGTAGAGAACATCATAAAACTTCTAGCTATTTTGATGTACAGAATACATTAATGTTAACTATAATTCCCCTAATGTACTATCAAATACTAAAACTTCTTCCTTCTATCTAACTGTATTTTTTTATCCCTTAACCAACTTCTTATCCTTCCCTTCCTGTCCTCTGATAACCACCATTCTACTCTCAATCTCCAAGAGACCCACTTTTTTTATATCCAAATATGAGTGAGAACTTGTGATATTTGTTTTTCTGTGATTGGCTTATTTCACATAATATAATAACCTCCAGTCCCATCCTCCACATTGCTGTACATCTCAGGACTTCATCTTTTTTTCTTTTCTTTGGAGACAGAGACTCACTCTGTTGGCCAGGCCTTAGTGTGCCATGGTGTCAGCCTAGCTTGTAGCAACCTCAAATTCCTGGGTTCAAGTGGTCCTCTTGCCTTAGCCTCTCAAATGGCTGGGACTACCAGCACCCATCACAATGCCTGGCTATTTTTTTCTATTTTTAGTAGAGATGTGATATCACTCTTGCTTAGGCTGGTCTAGAATCCCTGAGCTGAAGAGATCCTCCTGCCTTGGTCTCCCAGCTTGGTAGGATTACAGGCTGAGCCACAGTGCTTGGCCAGGACTTCATTTTTATACACTGACAAACCATTTTGAAGCTGTCACATTTTTATTTTATCAAAACATTTCAAACCAGAATTTTTTTTATTTTGTGAGATATTATGTCGCCCTCGGTAGAGTGCCATGGTGTAACAGCTCCCAGCAACCTCAAACTCTTGGGCTCAAGTGATTCTCTTGTCTCAGCCTCCCAAGTAGCTTGGACTACAGGTGCCCGCCACAATGCCTGGCTACTTTTTCAT
This sequence comes from Perodicticus potto, assembly GCA_963574655.1. NCBI lineage: Eukaryota > Metazoa > Chordata > Mammalia > Primates > Lorisidae > Perodicticus > Perodicticus potto. Next base: position 13,333 of record CAUYRH010177184.1, read on the forward strand.
TGCAGTTGTCATTGCTGTTTAGCAGGCCCGGGCTGGGTTCGAACCTGCCAGCCCCAGTGTATGTGGCCAGAGCCCTAACAGGTAAGCTACAGGCACAGAGCCTGAAACCGGCATATTTTTTATCAAATATTTCCTTAAGTTACATGAACTAAAAGGCATTTGGATTAATTACTATATATTTTAGATGAGCACTTATTGATCTAAGCCAATCTGAATAGAATTCCTTAAGAAATGTCTAGGTTGAGGCAGGAGGATTGCTTGAGGCCAGGAGTTGAAGGCTAATCTAATGAAGTCTGTGGACAAAAATTTTTAGATTAAGGATTTGGTTTTAAAAAAAAAGTCTTTTACCTCCTTTCCTCATTTTTAAATAAGGTTATATTCAAATGTTTACATTTTAGCTAGGACTGACTGAATTGTGTAAGTAAAACAAAATATACAAGTGGCCTTAAATTTTTTGAATAACAAATCTTTCCTTTGTTTGCTGGCCTGGTTTGTTTGACTAGTCAGTGTGGGTAGGGCAGCATTTTATCAGCATTTTAAAGCTTTTTCTGGCCCTTGCACAATAGGAAAAGCAATTTTTATGCCAGATACAGATACCTTATATTTTTAATTTAAGTTCGAGATTTTGACTTTTTTTGATCTGAGAACCTAACTTTTATAAACATTTATCTATTTCTTTCCTTTTAGAACATAGATCTTTTGGGCGGTGCCTGTGGCTCAGCGAGTAGGGCGCCGGCCCCATATACCAAGGACTGCGGTTCAAACCCGGTCCCTGCCGAACTGCGTCAAAAATATAGCCGGGCGTGTGGTGGGTACCTGTAGTCCCAGCTACTCGGGATGCTGAGGCAAGAGAATCGCCTAAGCCCAGGAGCTGGAGTTTGCTGTGAGCTGTGACTCTATGGCACTCTACCAATGGCAATAAAGTGAGACTCTGTCTCTACAAAAAAAAAAAAAAAAAAAAAAAAAGAACATAGATCTTTCAAGTAACTGTTTCATAACCCTAAGCAGTTATTAGATTAGTCAAACAAACCTAAATTTACTTTTCCAAGAGGTAACTAACATGTTGGTTGCTTAGACCTGTTGTAATTTGTAAAGCCATTAATTTTAAAGCCCTTTAAGACTTTTCTTTTTATCTTTGTTGAAATGCCTTAAAGAAAACTTTTATGTGGCTTTTGAAATTAGCAACAGTACAGTATCTTAATACAAGTGAAAAAGTCAACAAATGCAGAGTAGGCAGAAAAATATTACAGAGATAGAAAACTAAAAAGACTCTACATGTAACTCTACAGGTGGTTGCAGTTTCTAATTGAGTTCTAAGAGCAAGCTTAGAGAGTTCAAATGATACCATGATGGCCATTGATTTAAAAACATACATGGGGAAAATACATGCAGCTAGCCTGGCAGACTTCAATGTTTGAGATGTCGATTCCATTTCTTTTTAATCTATGGAGAGCAAAGAAAGTCCTATTTCTTTTAGGGAATTTGGACTAGTGGTTTAGATTGTGGTGATGATACTAGTGGGTTTTATTTGTCCATATCATACTCACTGTTTAGAATATGTATATTGGCTCAGCACCTGTAGCTCAGCAGCTAGGGCACCAGCCACATACACTGGGGCTGGTGGGTTTGAACCCAGCCTGGGCCTGCCAAACAACAATAATAACAAACAACAATAATAACTACAAAAAAAAAATAGCTGGGCATTGTGATGGGCACCTATAGTCCCAGCTACTTGGGTGGCTGAGGCAAGAGAGTCGCTTAAGCCCAGGGTGAGCTGTGATGCCACGCAATCTACTGAGAGCAACATAATAAGACTCTCTTAAAAAAAAAAAAAAAAGGGAATACATATATTTGCTCTTGGAAGATGTTCAGAAACAAACAAGGGAAATAAATAGCCAAGTCATTTATAGGCCACACATAGCCAAACCAAACTGAAACTAAGATCAGAGTACTCAAGAAAATTTTATCCCAGGCATGCAGGTCAAACAAAATATTAAGCCAAATACTCAGAACCAAACTTGAATTCACCAGAAAAGACATGTTTCATAGACAGAATATAAACTCTGTAAAAACCAGATACTTAGGCCAGAAGGACACTTATCTTTTTCCTAGGAAGGGCTTGCCAAAAAAACCACTTCTTTTTTGGAGACAGTTTTGTTCTGTAACTCCAGTGGCATCATTGTAGCTCCCAGCGACCTCCAACTCCTGTGCTCAGGTAAAACTCCTGCCTCAGGCCTCTTGAGTACCTGGGACTACAGGCATATGCCATGATGTCCAGCTAAGTTTTCTGTTTTTACTAGAGATGGGGTTTCCTTTCTCACGCTGGTCTTGATCTCCTGAGTCCAAGCAGTCCTCTGCTTAGGCCTCCCAGAATGCTAGGACTCAGTCCCAAGAGGGATGCAAGGTCGTTGATTTAAGGTGGCCTTATAGCCAAATTAGACCCTGAATAAAGTAAAAAAGAAATCACTAAAAGAAAGGAGTCCAAGAATCTGAGAAGAGATTCCCCAGAGCAGAAAAGTCAACTCATGGAAATGGAGAGCGCAAAGGGCTCAGTAGGTAACGTACATGTGTTTCTGTGTCTGTTTATCCAAGGTGAGCTAACTTTCATCCCTCTTTTGACACCATTATATCAATCAAAATACTAAACAGAGCAGGAATAAATTGCACACAACCTTTATGGCCACCCTGTATATGCTCATATTTTTATGCATATAGTAGCAGTGTGGTCAGGGCCTCATTTATATACTTTTGGGCTTTTACCACTTAGCACAGCAACCTTAACTGTGAGCATTTGCGTATCTTTGCCTGAGTGCTTTCTCTTGTTCTGCAGAATTAGTCTCTACTACTCACTCTGGGAGCTGTTCTAACCTTGATTGTTGTGGTTGGTGTTTAATTCTCTGGTCCCCTTGCCCTTTGGGTGGACCCTGGCTTCCTAAGTTCCCAGCTGGATTAAGCTCAAGTTTATACAATGGTAATCTGCTTAATAACATACACTTGTGTGCTGACATCCCTTTCCTGACTCCCTTCCTCACTTTCTTACTGTGTTTCCTGTGGGCACCTTTCAAATAAACCTTCTGTACTTTTACTTTTGACTTACGATCTGCTTCTAGGAAAACCTAAACTAAGTGCTGTCTTTTAGTTAGTTTAGTTGGTGCTAAGAGTGGCTAAGAATCTGTGCCAAGAGTCCTTTAAGACACGTGCAACTATATTATTTCCACTTTATAACTGAAGTTAAATAAGACACTTGTGGATGCTCAGTAAGTGGCAAAAATGGAATTTGAACCAAGGCCCTCTGACTTTCAAGACCCAATTTTTGACCATTAGATTGAGAATCAATGGCCTTTCTAGAATATGCTTCACTTCACTTTCTCATGTAAATTCTCCTGCTCTTTAATGGTCCTGTTCAAAGGACAGTTCCTCAATAAAGAATTTCCTTATGTAATATTCCAGTTCTAAATTAATACTTCCTTCTCCAGATTTCCATATAACCACCTACCTTTCTTGTGGAATTTAGTAGCCTGTCTTTTGTTCATAAGTGTGCTTGTATCATTTTCTGTGTTGTATCCTTTCTGAGTGTCTAACACATATAAGGTGCTTTAAAATGTTTTCTTGAAGGAATAATGATAAATTCTTTGACAACAAGGAGTGTGTCTTTACGCTGCCTCGCTTGTGTCTTACATTAAGGAGTTGAGCAATGAGAGCCTGTTGCATTGAACTTCAGGAACAAAGTCTTCTGCCAGAAAGTTGTCTACTATATACCCTTGAGGAAGGACATGAGAGTTAATTGGGCAGGCATCTGATAGATATGTACACAGTAAGTAGGCTATTTTATGATGTAAAGAAATGTGAAAACTAGTACAATTTGAATAGATCTATAGGTTTGTGAATCCAGCAGAAGGCTAATCCAATGTGTTCACAGGCTTTCTTTCAGTATCTTTTCTGTACCTGGCCCAGAACTAGGCATTATAGTATAATGGGGAGCTATGTATAAAAGAAATGTTTGAAACTCTTACATCTACATAGGGATTCACATTGAAGAGAATGAATGAAAAACGGAAACTTGAAAACAAGTTATCAAAGAGTAGAAAACTTGTTTGAGACATAGTTTATTAAATTTCTGAAGGACCATTAAGGAAGGATGAGGAGGAACTGTTGTTTAGCCAGGAAAAACTTTCAAAAATAGGTGAAGGTTGAGCCAAAACAAAGAAGGGATGGGTGCTATTTGCAGTAGGCAGAGCATTTTAGCTAGAATGAAAAAAAAGTTGAGGGTCTAGAATTACATATTATATTTGTGAGGAATGCAGAGTGGATGGGCTCTGCTGGTGGCAGGGCTGTGTTGGGAACATTTAATCCTCTGACGGGGTGCAAACTTGGAGGCAGGTGATGTTGGAATTGGGAATTCCAGCTGAATCTTCCAGCACCTCCTTTGCTCCTTCTGGCTCTTCTTTCCTCCCATCCCTCTCCTCAGGCAGTCATCACGTGCCTCATTGCCAGCTCTTGCTCAGAGACGTACTCACTCAAGGATGGATGATGATGATCTAGGAGTTGGAAAGGCAAGGCAATGGGGATGGGGGTGGGGAGACGAGGGGAGGAAAAAACTTTGTGGTTAAGACACAAATGTTAACAAAGGTACAGGTATGAATGTTTGTAGACAACTTGATGAAAAGACAGTGGTTTTATTTGGCTAGGGCAGTAGGGTTCCTAACATTTTGGAGTATGAGAATCCCTTGTTAATATGAAAAAATTGGTAGGTCCCTAAATGAAATAGACTATATTATTAATATCCTCTTAGAAAATATGTAATGATAAAATATACTTTAATAAATGTTTTAAAGTAATAGTATGTATTAATTTACAGAAAATAATTGAAGGGCTATGGATTTATAGGCCCTTTTACATGCTCCCAGATTCTTGGCCCACAGGTTGGGTCCACTGGAAGAGGAGAGCCTAGGATTTGCATAGAAAGGTTCACTCTGTGACATCCATGCAAGCAGCAAATATTTAAGCATCTACTAAGTGCAAAGTGCTCTTGTAGGATTTGGGAAAATAACTGTAAAAGGAACAAAGATCTTCCTGTTAGAGAGCTTATATTTTACTGGGAAGACACAGACAATAAAAAATAATACACAAATTACTATGACCTTTTCAATGGTGTATTTTCAACAATGCTAAGTGTTATGGAGAATAGGGATCAGGTGGGCAGGCTAGAGGGGAATGGTACTTAAATAGAGTGGAGGGAAAAAACTCTGGTTGGCAATATTTGAAAAGACAAATGAATCAGAGAGCCTTGTGTTTCTCAGAGAGAAGAGCGGAACTGCTATGGCAAAGCACAAGAGGTGGGTGCATGTTTGCTATTTTTGGGTAGGAGCAAGAAGACTGGGAAGGCGGAAGTCTGATTAGGAGGATGGTGGTAGAGGATGAAGTCAGGTAGTGGGTAGCCACATTATGTAGGATCTTGCAGGTCACTGTAAGCATTTTGAATTTATACTAAGTGAAATAGAAAGAAGCCACCGGGGGATTTTAATTCAGAATAGTGACATAATCTGACTTACATTTTGAAAGCATTACCGTGGCTGTTTGTGAAATAGATTATTAGGTAAGGGTTGAAGTAAGAGACCAATTCTAGAAATCAGGCTAGAGATTAATTATCCCATGCTTCTGATTGGTTGAATAAGATGAGGCTTGAGAACTGACCCTTGGATTTCCCAATGAGGTTATTAAGGAGTATACGCTCAATTTGGTAGGTAGTAAAGAAGCTTTGAGGATTTTATAGGGAAATGATATCATCACTGTTGTACTTTATGAAAAGTTATCAACTAGCAGCAATAGATGAGGAGAATTTGATGAAAAGTCAGAGGATAGAGAGATATTTTAGGTACTAATTTTAATCAATCTAATTGGAAGATTATGGAGTTGGAAGAGACAGAAGAGTCAAAGTTGAATTTTTGAAATTGTGTGACTAGGAATATTGTTCATCAACAGAGTTCAGAAAGTCAGAAAACAGGATGAGTCTGGGGAAAATGATGCCTTAACTTTGAATGCCTTGGATTTGAAATTCTACTTTTTTTTTTTTGAGACCGAGTCTCATTCCATTGCCCTGGGTAGAGTGCTGTAGCATCACAGCTCATGACAACCTCGAATTCCTGGTTTCAAGCCATCCTCTTGCCTCAGCCTCCCAAGTAGCTGGCAGTAGAGGCATGTGCCGCCATGCTCGGTTAGTTTTTTCTAGTTTAAACAGAGATGGGGGTCTAACTCTTGTTTAGGCTGGTCTTGAACTCCTAGCTCAAACAATCCACTCCCTCGGCCTCCTAGAGAGCTAGGATTGTAGGCATGAGCTACATCACCTGGCCAGCTTTGAAGTTCTAGACATCTAGTTTGACCCCAAACTTTACCTATAAATTGTTGTTCTTCAGTCCTCTCTCAGCAGTCCCTCTTCTGATACTTCAGAAACATCTGGTAAGCCATGAACTCTTTCTGGCGTTCAGGAAGTCACTTCACATCCTTCTCCTTCCTAAAGTAAACATTTGTCACCTGACTCTGTAGTCTGGTGGTCCACACAGAGCTCTGAGCCTCATGTATTTTAATATGCTGCGTTTGAGGTGTCTGTGGTAAATTTTGGCAAAAACGTCTTTCCGTATGGAAATGTAAGTTCAGAATATAGGAGAGATATAAAAGTTGAAGACTGAAATGTGGGAGTCATTTGTTATCGAACTGGATACGAATTCTAAAGGAAAGAATGTAAAAAGAGAAGAATATTAATTACAGGTGCTGGAAGAATTTTATGTAATGGGAAATTTAATTTGAAATAAGGAGACGAGGGGATGTACATTTAAAAGCTATCATGAAAATTCTTCAAAAACAAAACTTTTTGTTTAGTTAACCTCATTATTGAGCCATTTGTAGTAGAAAATAAAACTCACAGCACACAGTGCTCTAGAAGTGATACAAAGGAAAATAAACAAGTTTTGTGAGTTTCAAAGAGATAGTCTGAAGGAAAGTATTGCATGTTGAGTTAATATGGCGTAAAGCTAAAGGCCCATGCACAAGTGATGACACTGGAGAATTCAGCAGAAGCAAGAAATTCAAGGAGGAAGTGATTCAGAGTAAGGTAAGCTGCTTTAGAATTCACAGAGATATTTTAGGAGTGAGGGTGGGGGTGTGTGTGCCAGTTTTACATCATAAGCTGGATGGGGATTCTTCCCATTATGATTTACATGATATAAAAATATATGGCAAAAGGAGGTGGGTGGCAAGGATTTGGGGGACATACAGGTTGTAATCCTATGGGTCACAACACATTTAGAGGAAGAAAAGAAATGGAGATAGTTGTCATCAAAAAGGTAGAAGAAAATGATTTTAGGTTAACTCTAACATTGGGTGGCTTTATATCTAGACTGGTTAAGATGGGACTTTTACTGTTAAAAGTCCCTCCACTGCCGTAATGCAATGCCCTGCCTGTCTTTTTGTTATTGTTGCTGTTGTTAAGGGATTAATCAAATTTTATAATAGTCTTTATGTTAAATGCAGGAGAATTTTAACTTTGTGCTTTGGGGGATGAAATAGATGTGAGTTTCTTTTACCTTCCCAGTAAACCTGAGAAGGCCACAGGTTCCCAAATTGACCAAATTATCTGGAAGTTGGAAGAAAATTCACCTACTCATTTTCTGGGTGGAGAATAGTCAAGATTTCATTTTCTTATATAATGTAATGATGGACTCAGCCAATATGGCTCTTGGAACAGACATGGAGTCTATTCTTTGCTCAGTAATATAAGTGTATATGTGTGTATTAGTTTTTCTTTAAGACTATTGGTTCTCTTTGAAACAGTATACTCTGAGTACGATAGAGATGGATGGTATACATTTACCCCAACTAATTGGGGGAGCAGCAGGGCTCTTCCCATTTCCTTTTTGTCTTACATTACTCACTTGACTTATTTATTTCATTTCTCAAAGTACCATATCTTTCAAAAATCATGTTTATAACTTCAATCTTGACTTTTGCTGCCCAATTAATACCAACTAGACTCCTGTAGCAAGTGAGCACATAAAATGTGGCTAATGCATCCAAGGAAATAATTTTTTAGAGTTTCAGATTGATATGAGGATACAAACAATTAGAGTACAATATTTGCATTTGTTAGGTAAGGTCCCTGTTATAGTTGTGTCCTGCCCCCAGGAAGTGTGCCACATACCCTTACATTGTGCCCACACCAATCCCCCTCCCCCAACTTGAACTGAATTGACTTTTTCTCTGTTGTGGGCATGCTGTTCCTATTTCCTAATTCTTATTCTCCTACACAGCAAGGAAGTATTAGGATAGAGAGCTGTTTGAATTTGAAAAAGAGTTCCATGTTACACAATAAAATGATAATTTTAGTTTTATATTCTAGAATAGAATATATAGTGTAAATGATTCCTTGGTTTGAAAATATAAAATATCTTCATATGTACTTATTAAATATAGTTGTATACTTAGTTGAAAGTTGTTGAAGACTGTATGTTGAATAACATACACCTCAACACAGGGCACAGAGAAACTTAAGAAATACCAGTTGAACTAAACTTTTAAGACTGCCAATTTATTGTCCTGTGAACTTTAGGTCATTATTGTTAGTTTCAATTGCAAGTGAATCAAATAAAGCTAAGTTTTTCAAGTTGTAAAGTTTCACAGCATAACTGATTGAATGTTCATCCACATAATAAAGTGCAAAGAATTTCATATGTTTGCTAAAGGCATCGTTTTATTTTTTAACCATTACTCCAACCTTGTAATCAGTTTATATTTTTAAATAGTAAGAGGTTTCAAATACTTACTACACAAAAAAAGCATATCAGTCTATTAAGAGGCTTCAGGTATTTACTTTGTGATGTGATTTAAGTAGCACTGGGATTTACGTTTGACCTAATGTGTATATTTCGCTCTTTTGGCTGTAGCAACACGGCTTTCATTCCGTATAACTAGGAAGGGTAACGATGAGTCAGGCTAAATGATATTGCTTTACGCTTCTTTAGCATCTTTCATCTGCAGCTCACTAAATACTTTGTAAACATTAATTAAACATCATAACATACCTTGGAGGAAAGGTTAGCATTATTGTCCTTTTATGGGGGAACAGATGTCGAGGGCTTAAGTAAGGCAAATATTAAATATATAGAGTTGAGTTGTATGGGATAAAGTTGCTAGTAATACTTTTCCTGGGTACAGAGGCAGAAGCATAGATGTAATCACTACAACCCCCTAAAGTTTATGGGGAATGTGAGTATCAGGAAACTTAGAACCTTTTGTGAAATTAATTTCAGAGATTAAGTATTAAACCGAAGTTCCTGGTTAGAAGAGTGTGTACTGCTCAGTGCCCAAACTTATGTTTTTCCTGATGAAGTGGAAAATCAGGTCAGGATTACTGCAATGTGCTTGAACTTAATAACCGAAATAGAATCATCTGATCTGGGTGTTCTAGCACAGCCCTGATTTCAAATAAGCTGATCTGCTTCTCCCATAATTGGATCCAACCTGTTCTTATTGTGTGACCTAATTTTTAGTTTTGAGATTCAAATCACCATAACTATTATAGCCAGCTTTAAAGCTTTGTTTCCGTATCCCAAAGTGAGGTGTATTGAGCAATTATCAGACGATTTGGGTGATTCAGATAGCAGGCATACCAACTGTAAATTTCGTTCAACTACTAGTAATACAGATAGGAATTCAGCAAGATAGAATTTTAGTTTTTTCTTTCATAAGGAAAGGCAGAAGAGAGGCTTGTATGGTTACTCTAAATTGGTCTCAGTGACCTAGGTTTTTTAATTAATTAATTAATTATTTTTTTGAGACAGTGTGCCTTGGTGGAGTGCCATGGCATCACAGCTCACAGCAACCTCAGACTCTTGGGTGCAAGTGATCCTCTTGACTCAGCTTCCCAAGTAGCTGGGACTACAGGCGCCCGCCACAATGTCCGGCTATTTTTTAGGGACTGGATCTTGCTTGTTCTTAGGCTGGTCTCTAGCTCCTGAGCTCAGGCAATCTACCTGCCTTGGCCTCCCAGAGTGCTGGGATTACAGGCGTGAGCTACCGTGTCCAGCCCTTTTTTTTTTCCTACCATCCAGAGCATGTGGTTTCTGTTCCCAAGATTGTCATACAGTCCAAGATAATTGGTAAGGTTCCAGATGTTAATACATGTTCCAGAAGGGAAGCAAGGAAGACAAAAAGTAAACTCTAGTTGTTTGTCTTAAGGAACTTTCTTTAAAGGCCCACTTACTGTTCATCAACTATCCTTAGCTTTAGGAGAGGTTGGTAAAGTAGTAATTTAGCTGGATACATCATTACTTGGAATAAAATTAAAATTGCATCATTAAGGAAAATGAAGAGAATGAATATTGGGTAGGTAAATAGTTGTCTTGGTTATAGTAAGAAACCAAAATTAACAACTAAAGCAAAAATAAATCCTCTTTGGACAGTGAATTATATGGTTTGGAGTTTTGTCTTGCTGATAATGACTGAAGAACTGACACATTTCTACTGCATTTTGTGAGCTGGAGGCACCGCCTATGGGTGTGTATGTGTGGCTCTGGCAAGAAAATAACTGAACCAACAAGTGCATCAGCAGAATTGTCTGGATATGTTCTTGCTGTGTTCCTCCCCACCCTGCCTTTGGTCATGAACTTAAGTTGAGCTTCCTGGTGTGCATGCAGCTCAACTGCTGCTGGTTATAGTGGGGTGGATCCAGGACAGCATAAATCTCTTCTGAAGTGTTTGGCTATGACAGTCTGGAATGCAGGGCTGCTCTCCCTGTGGACAGTTTTCTGCACTGTGCCCTCTGTGAGCATGTGTGTGTGTCTGTCTGTGTCATCCTATCCTCATTCCCCAGACATTGATGTTGGGAGAAGTTTGAAAGCACACTAATGGCTTATTAGCTTGAAAGGAGTATTTTATTTGAAAAAAAATTATAATTACAAGAGGATGTGGACATCCATTTTGTGATTCTTTGTAATTGGATGTGTCCTTTAAAAAGCAAATAAATGATCAATACCACATTTGGATTAAACACATGGTCAAGTGAACTTTAAGAGAGGGTAGGCTAGGCCCGGTGTCTTACACCTGTAATGCTAACCCTCTGGAAGGCCAAGTCAGGAGGATCATTTGGGCCCAAGAGTTTGAGGTAGCTGTGAGGTATGATGCTATTGCACTCTATACAGGGTGACAAAGGGAGACTGTCTCAAAAAACCCCCAGAGAAACAAAGAAAGCCCCTTCCAATCAAACAAACAACAACAACAAAAATAAGAGAGGATAGTTTGGAGACACAGTCTGAAATAATGCATGTTCAAGTTCACAGATACTAAGAGCATTGTTATTTTATTTTCTCTGAGTACTGCTTTGGTATCCACAGCTTTATTTATATAGATATACAGATAAGGAGCTGAAGAAAGTTTGCAGTTTATTCTTGGGGCAAAAGGGTGGTTAAGGTTGTGTAAGGATGGCATTTGGAGGTGAGAGGGTCCCTCTTCTGGGGGCTAGCCTGCATACAGGTAGACAACAAGAAATAGTATGGTGTATCGAGCATGTTTGTCAGGGTGACTTAGAATTTAGAAAGTCACCACAATTTAATTCTAAATTTTTACTGTGGCAGAGTTGTTGATGAGTCAGATCTCATTCAAAATTTTAAGATTTTGTTTCCTTAATGTAGATTTAGGAGCTTATGGATCACTGTCTGAACAGACCTGGTCTCTTTTAGGATCTTTTAGTGTGTAGATTTCTACTTTCTTCTTGTCCAGAAGCCACAACCAGTCACTTTTCAGGGCACTCAGTTTGATGAAGTTTTAAGGGTCTCCATAATAATGCCTCTGTTGTTAATCCTTGAGTTTGGAACATAATTAGAGCTAGATAAAGAGTCAAGCTGATCAAGATCAAAATGTTAGCTTTATGACCACTGATGATGATAGTGAAGCATGGGGCTCAGTTTTGAGGTAGCAGTGAGTGTGTCTCAAGGCAGGGCCCAGAAAGAGGCAGCCTTTCTTCTGGTTGCCTGCAGGCTTTGCTCTATAATTTGTTGTGCAAACCAAGACATTTGAGAGTTAGAGAGGGTGCTACTAATGAAACCAAGACTGTCCTGGGAAAATTGTGGCATAAGGACATTGACTTTTATCTCATGACTGTAGCCAAAGAAGAAAGCACATCCTCTAGCCAGGGAGATTCTCTAGAGAAATGGGAGAAAGGAGTTTGGCTTAAGGCACTCAGTTCCTTCTTCCTGACACACCAATAAGATAAATCAATTCTTCACCCTCAGAGAGAAATGAGGACAGCCAAAGAATACAGCTGTGCTCATGGAAAACTCATCCTCACAGATTCCATAGGAGTAGAAAAGGAAGTTTCCCCATTAGGCCTGCTGCTAATATTTGCACAGCCAGAGGAGGGCCAGAGAGGAATGTTGTAAGCACAGGGACCAAGGAGTGGTGTGCAAGAGTTGACTGTTGGCATCTATTCTCAAGTCCAGATTTAATGATGTGATGCTTGGTAGACTGAAATTAGGGTGGGAGAATTCATGCCATGGGAAATGGCAAACTTCCTTTCTCTTTCTCCAGTAGAGCTGGGTAAAAATTCTTCAGTGTATCATTTGCTCCTGGACTAGAACTTTTTTTCCCCCTAGGCTTGTGGTTTATACTTCCTCCTGTGAGTTTGTTCATGATCAGTGAGTATAGGCACACTTAAAATTGTCATGAAAAAGCTCCAATCTCTGTACCATTTGTATGCTTCCCAGGTGTGTACTGCACTGACCCTGCTCCCCATTGTCTATACACCGTCTGTGTTCTGTCTCCGGTCCTGGCAGAGCTGAGGAGCTTGAGGGTGGATTTGCATTTGACACTAAGACTAGCCATTCAGTGCATGTCTGCACAGGTTCCTTGCCAGGTCTGCCAAGGTGGAAAGCATGAATGTCACCTTGATGCTTTTAGAGTCTTCCAAGGATTGGCAGTGAGAAACAGCACTATAAGAATAGTGCATATTTTGTGGCAAAAAAAAGAGATTGATTCGTTTTGACATTTTTAGCTAATTATTTGCAGCATGAGATGCAGAGCTGGATAATCTATAAGGCTAAGTGTGTGCTTAGGCCTCCAGTAGAGAAGTATTGACTTACTTTACTTCAGGGGGAGAACTAGGTTATTTATCTCCCAAACCCCCAGAATAAATTACTTATCATTAGAAAAATAGAAGTTCGTTGGATTTCTTGATACTTATTTTTACAGTTTAATGTTTTATGATTATAATTAGTTAGGAAGGGAGTTAAGGTATTGCATTTTTGAACCTCTAATAAAAGCTTAATTCAATCACCACGAAATAATTTCTACTTGGGTTCTTGTACTTTCAATGGCTTTGCAAAGGTCGGAGGTGAAGGAAGACTTCAGGAGTACATTTTGTGTCATGTACTTTGTACAGAACCCACAATGGCCACATTGTTACTTTAGTATGATGTTTCTTAGGAAAACACAAAACAAATAATTTTTATTTTTAATTAATTAATTAAGATATTGCTAGAGAGGAGCTCTCTCTCTGTCTCACAGGCTGGAGTGCAGTGGCATGATCATAGCTCAGGACAGCCTCAAACTCCTGGGTCCGCTCATCTCAGTCTCTTGAGTAGCTGTGACTACAGGTGCGCCTCACCACACCTGGCTTTCTTTTTTTTTTCCTCACGTTTTGGACATGTGGCCTCTCTATGTTGTCCAGGCAGGTTTCCCAACTCCTCTAGGGATCCTCCTGGGATCAGCTGGGATTAAAAGTGTGAGACACATGAGTGCAGGGCAGCAAAATAAATAATTTTAAATATTGGCTAAGCACTATGTTTGGAAAGAAAGAAAAAGAACTTAAAATGTAAATTTTTCAGGTACAAGGCTTGTTTTTTAGATGTGGGGTTTTCAGATGTATCTTGGTCTCCCCCTAGTGGTATCTGTGGAAAACTGACCCAAAACCTGGAACATAAAGCTCATTTCTAAATAAAAAAATATAGACCTGGCTAAAACTCACCCCTGCAATCGAAGCACTCTGGGAGGCCAGGGTGGAGAATTGCTTGAGGTCGGGAGCTCAAGACCAGCAGCCTGAGCAAAAGTGAGACACTGCCTCTGCTACAAATAGAAGAATTAGCCTGGTGTTGCGGATTGTGCCTATAGTCCAGTTACTCAGGAGGCTGAACCAGGAGGATCCCTGGAGCCCAGGAGTTGGAGGTTGCTATGGGATATGATGACACCACTGTACTCTGGGTGACAGAGTGAGACTTTTGTCTCCAAAACAACAACAGCAACAAAAATCCCATAGGGTTTTGAATAACTACGCCCCAATTTTTATGGCTAGAAAGTGTATTAATAATCTCAGATTTTGTTATTTTTAAGATACTCAGCTAATTTGCATTGGTTGTTCCTATAGGTTGGGGGTTTGTGTTTGGTTACTTGAACTTTTATTTTTTTGGTGGTAGTAGAATATGTATGTGAGTATGCGTTCTTTTCCACAAGAACCAAAATTCTTTGTTCAGTTATAAATTTCAAGTTTATGACATTTTATTTAATATCTCCTCATCTGGATTATAGAGAAAGGAATTTGTTAATAAGTTGTTGGCAAAACATGACATTAGTTTGGTTTTATTTTTGGTAAAAACTAGTATGTTATAAAAAAATTTCAAGCTGAATCTGATCAATCCTTTAGATTCCACTAGCAATTTTCAGAAAATACAGAAGATGGACAAACATACACCAAGGAGATGTAATTAGTCAACGTAGACTATAAAAAATTCTACAGGACATAAAAGCATATTTCTTCAACAAATAAATTGCAAGAAGGATAATAAAAGAGAGATGAAGATGAAGCCTGAAAATTAAGAGACTTAAAATACTGCAACAATTTGCTATACCTGGCCCTTATCTGAATCCCAATTAAAATAAGCTCCATGAAAAACACCTATTTATAACATTTATGAGACAATCAAAAAGTTGACACTAGATGTTTGATATTATTAATAAATTATTTTGTGTGATAATAGTATTTTAGTTATGTTTAGAGATAAGCAATTGTCTTTTAGAGATTCACCCTGAATTTATTTATAAGTGAAATATATAAAGTGAAATCATATGATATCTGGAATGCTTCAAAATAGTCTCAGGATGGCTTGGCACCCATAGCACAGTGGTTACAGCACCAGCCACATACACTGAGGCTGGCAGGTTTGAACCTGGCCCGGACCTGGTAAATAATGACAACTGCAACAAAAAATAGCTGGGCGTTGTGGTGGCACCTGTAGTCCCAGCTACTTGGGAGGCTGAGGCAAGAGAATTGCTTAAGCCCCAGAGTTTGAGGTTGCTGTGAGCTGTGATGCCATGGCATTCTCCTGAAGTGAGATAGTGAGACTCTGTCTCAAAACAAACAAACAAAAAACCCCAAACAAACAAAAATTCAAAATAGTCTCAGGAGAAAGAGATGGAGGTATGGATAGGGCAGATTGGCTGTAGGCTTATGGTTGTTGCTACTGGATGGAATTCATTATATCGTTTTGTCTACTTTTAAGTATATTTGAAATTCTCCACAAAAACTTTTAAAATATTAATAAATTGTTTATAGTATCTTTAATAATAGCTATATAAGTGAATACTGACCATCTTACTATATCATTAAACATCATTGGCTTATGGACTGCTAAAATAGTTCTCTCTACTATCCTCTATACAAACCAAGCTCATTTTAGGCTTCATTTAGAGGTGGGCCCTAAATTTGTTATAGCATCCCTGAGCAATCGGGCTTAATCCAAAATGAGCCTTGATTTGTTGGACCCTAAATAAATGAGGTTAGTTTTTTCTAGATATTAATTCTAATCTAATACTCAAAAAAGATCTTAGACTAAAGGTCAAGGTTTCTTAGGGAAGATGCCATGGAATAAACTTGAATTACCTTATTTCTTGAGATTTAATCAATATTAAGTTGAGGATAAGTGAACAAATATTCAACATTTATTGATGCTTAAACTATGTTAAACATTTTAAAGGTAGAGTAATGATAAAGAACAAGACATTGATGGACCTTACTGTTCACTTTCTGTAGTTTCAGGGTTTAAGTTTGCTTGTGCAAATACCACCTCCCTAGCTCTCTTCCCTCTGCCACCTACCTGACCATGACCTTCTTCTCTAGCCTCAGCCCATGAGGAAAGCCACTGTTCTATCTCTTTTAAAGAGGCTGAGTACTGCATCCTCTTTTTAGTCTCTCCCTGAAGTTTTGCTCTAAACATAACATCCTTGCAGACCTGCGTGTTGCTGTCTTGCCACATTTCTGTCACTGCCCTCTTGTAGTGCCATATTCCTTTTTCCTACCAAAACTCGTAAGATTGGACCTCCCTGCACCCTGAGGTCAAAATAAAACAAACCATGACTCTTTGGATATTTTTACACCTAATAGAGAGCTGATGTAGGCTCCATGAGGAGAAAGAACCTAGAGAACCCAGAGAGAGAAACAGAGAGCAGGCCCTATCTACTGGCACTTGGGAGAATCCAGATGCCTGCGTTTGTAAGGTCTACATTCATCTTACATATAAGCCAAAGGTATGATTTTGGGAGCACAGGGAAAACATTTACTGCCTTGAAATTTCTCTCCCTTCCAGATATTATGGGACTTTTAACATTCCCAGTGGAAGGCATGCTGGGCTGTCTCCCACCTTACTTCTCTCGGGTAGGTGAGTTACTGGGAAAGTTTTGAGATACACGAAAATCAAGAAACATAAAATCTGTGTAGATGGAAACAAATGAAGCTCTCTCAGCAACACTGTAAGCTGAGCAAGTTGAAACTTGGACGAATGAATCAGAAATGATGCTGTCAACTATGTTTCTTGAAAGTGAAATAATGGACCATAACATGGTTTGTCTTAAAACTTTCTCTTTTTTCATTTTTATTTTTTGAGACAGAGTTTCTCTCACTCAGTAGCCCTGGGCTTGAGTGCCGTGGTGTCATACCTCACAGCAACCTCAAAGTCTTGGGCTCAAGTGATTCTTTCGCCTCATCCTCCCTAGTAACTGAGACTACAGGTGCGTGCCATAAACATCTGGCTAGTTGTTTTAGTTCTTGTTTTTGTTTTAGAGACAGCATGTCACTCTTGCTTAAGGTGGTCTTGTACTCTGGACCTCAGGCAATCCAACTGCCTCAGCTTTCCAGAGTGCTAGGATTACAGGAGTTGAGCCACTGTGCCTGGCCGGTATCAAAACTTTTATAACCCACGTATTAGACGAAAAGAGGTAGAAGAGACTATAAACACATAAACATGCTCTTCTTGAAACAACTTAAAAACCTCCAACCAAGCAAGAAAGCTAATAAAACGGTTTCTTCCTCAACCAAAGCAATCATTCATCCATAGATGCTTAAAACTAAAGAGAAATTCATGAGGAAGTGAGGTTTCCTAGTCATCATAGGAGGAAAGTGAACTAGTTTGCTAAGTCCCAAAATGACAGGCTGAACTGAAGGTTATCAAATTTGAAGCCAAGTTTTAATGTGGAGTGAAATCCAAGAATCCAGGACCAGGCAAAGAGAACCGAAACTAACATCTGGGAATAAATAAGCAGGGAAAAGGAAATGCAAAAAAGAAGAGGATCCTGAGTAACTACTTTGAGTAGATTAGAGACTTTTTGAACTTTCTTTTTTGTGTGTGTGTATGCAGATAAGTTGATTTAGCATGAGGAGTTGAGATCACCTGGACAAATGATAACTTACTATTACACTCCCATAAATAATATCCATTTTTACAGCTCTCAGGTGTCTTCATTCTTAGAAATAATAGGTATTGTCAGCATATTTCCTGGTGGGTCAAATTGTTTAAACATCAAATTGCCTTGAGAAATTTTATCTACCATAGTAATCTGAGAGACACAGAGAGCACATACCATCATTGTGCACCTACAATGTTCTCAGCATTGTAAGTACTTGAATTATCTCATTTAACCTCTACCTTAGGAAGTAAGAAAAACTTATTCTCACTTTACAGATAAGAATAATTGAGGTCTGTTGAGATTAAGTGATTTACCAAGCTCACAGAGCTCACATGTATGGTGGTATAGGAATTTGGACTTGTTAAATCTGACTCCAAAGCCTAGACAGTGAAGCACCACCTTGCTGCAGGGCTAACAAGGAGAGAGGAATACTTTTATTTGCCAAAGGCGAATAGGGAATGTGTATTCAAATATAGGATGCTTAGGGAAGGGGAGAGGGAAAGAATTTGCCACATACCCTGTATTAAATGCTTCCTTTAAAACTCTTAGTCTTTTTGTGCTGAACTGCCTTCGGGTGTTACAGGATCCCAGCTCTTTGTCATTCCTTCTCAAGACTTACCATTGGGGTAATTTGCATGTCCCTCTCCAACTATTCTAGTAATTGGCTTCTGAATCTGAAGGTAGGGTTCTTACTTTTCTTGCCCAAAGTGGAGGGGAACTCATATACTACAATTTTGTGAACCAATTTACTCAATTGCATATCTGAGTGTCTAAAGCAAACTTCTCTACTATTACTAAGAAAAAAAGAAGTTCTAGTTATTGACAAACCACTGCAAAAATAAAATAACCTACTTCCTGGTGAAGGACCCAGTGCCATTCTGAGCTTTCATCCTCCATTTTTACAGCAAACCTAAAAGTCCCCAGTCTCGTCTCTTAGTAAGACACACCCTTCCCCATCTCCTGGAATGCATCTGCCCTTCCCGCCCTCCTCCCCTATCCCTCACGCCCTCACACCCCCACCCCGCCATTAAAATTGGCAAGACCTAATCAGCTTTAAACTTTAGTATAGACACAAAGAATAACCAATCCAGAGACTACACTTTGTTCTCCAACTCCCCCACCCCATATCTGCCCCATAAAAACCCTGCGCAACGCGAGCTCTTGGTCCCAGCTGCGTCTGGGAGTGCCGGCAGACCAAGCTCGAACTTGAATAAAACACCCTCATGTAATTGCATCGGTGTTTGGTTCTCTCTCGTGTGGTCGTTGAGGACCCCGATCCTAAGGTGCAACACTGGGACTACATTTTTTTGTTTTGTTTTGATGTTAAGAATCCTTGTCAGAAAGGAAGAGACCTAAATTAGAAACTGGAGAGGATATTCACATCTAGTCATGTATAAGACAAAAAAAAACAAAAACAGGCCAGGCACGCTGGCTCATGCCTGTAATCCTAGCACTCTTGGAGGCTGAGAGGGATAGATTGCCTGAATTCATGGTTTTGAGACCAACCTGAGCAAGAGTGAGAGCTCATCTCTAAAAATAGCTGAACGCTGTGGCAGTTGCCTATAGTCTTAGCTACTTAGGAGTCTGAGGCAAGAGAATCTCTTGAGCCCAAGCGTTTGAGGTTGCTGTGAGCTATGATATCACAGCTCTCTACTGAGGGCGACAAAGTGAGACTCTTGTCTCAAGAAAACAGCAACAAAATAACCCTGGTTCTTATCTGCTGGTAAGAAAAAATAAAAATATTTGTCTGTGTTTGAACAATTCTAAAATAAAATAATAAGAAATCAACATAAATAACATCAGTAAATGGTTTTTTAAGTTTAAGCATTTAAGTGGCACATCTGCCTACTGAGAAGTGAAACAATAGATTATTAACTGATGTCCTACATGGACCTGCATGTTTCAAGTTAGGGTTGTTCATACCCTGAGCTAAGGCCTAAGGAGAGAGAAGAATCTTTATACTAAAATGCTGCAGCCAGAAGTGGTGGGAGATAATATTCCATGAGACTGCCTTTGAGTCACCCAGCTTTGCGGTAAACAGGAATGTCTGGGGTTTTTAACCCTGGTGGGCTTGTAGGTTCGTAGTCAGAACCTCCAGAACTAGAGGTAGGGTCAGGAGGATGTAACACCCCACCACAATGGCAGATGGAGCTTTCAGAGAGGTTCCAGAGAGACAAGGCAGGTCCTCAGATTATCCTCAACACGTATCTGTGTTGGGCAGGCAGCTTACCTCAGTGTTGAGTGCCACTGTTTTTCTTGCCCTGTGTAGCTATGAACTTGCAAAGTCAATTTTATTGCACCTGCATTTGAGAAGTTTGTGTCCTTTGTCTGTGTCTATAGTGTGTCTTCCTCAATCACAGCATGGCCACCTTACTTTAGCCTCAGGTCTATATAACTCACCTCAGGCCTGGGATAACTCTTTAGATCCTGGGAGGGGAGCCAAAAATTCAGACATTCAAAGATTGTCCTCTGCATCTCTACCTCTATGCAGAAACCAAAACAAACCGCCAACTAACAGTGGTTTTGAGGACCTCCTAAAGCATTTAGCTGAACAGATTTTTAAAGTCAGGGACTCTGTCCTACTCATTTTCCACCCCCTAATATCTGACACAATATTTGGTGCATAGTAGTCTTGGCATTTTAGACCTAAATAAATAATTCTTCTTGCTTTCCTTACATTGAGAACTGAGAGACATAGGAATTCGTTAGGCTGCTGTTAGCATATAAATTGCCTCTGTTCAGACTTGAAAAGGCACTTTCTTTTTCGTCTTTTGGGCATATAAATTATATATTCACCCTCCTAGAAGATGATTGCACAGGGCTGTCTCTGAGGAATGGGTTAGAAGAAAGGGGCCAGGGAGCTGGCTTGGTGTGCAGAAGCTGGGCTGAAACTACAGTCCCCACTTGCCCCTTGGGTCAGTACCTTTGTGTGGGTTGACTCTGGAGATCAAAGTAGAAGGGAATCGTTTCCTTTTCATTAATAAAAGAAAATGAATTAGGGTACACACCTATTGCATAGATGTGCCATCCAATCTCTCAGTAGTTGAACTTAGTTTTCAAAGGAGTGAGATTCTCCTTCTAGGGCTAGGATTTGGTCCACATACTTACCACATAGTAGAGTCAGTGAGGCCCAGAAGAGCCTCTGCCAAACTTCTTCAATTCTTTTTCTCAAAGTCCTCAACAATATACTTCATTTCTTTACTGTGAAAGAAGTGAAGGTAAGTGGGAGGGAGGACAAAGGTTTTACTGTTGCAGAAGTTCTTACTCATGGACTCCAAAGCCCAGGAGAAAGGAGGTTCTCAGTCACTTAAATAAATACTCAATTAATGTTTCCTGAATGAGCGGTACACTTATTCTTAATTTTTTATATTTTGAGACAGAGCCTCAAGCTGTTGCCTTGGGTAGAGTGCTATGGCATCACAGCTCACAGCAACCTCCAACTCCGGGCTAAAGTGATTCTTCTGTTTCTGTCTCCCAGGTAGGTGGGATTATAGGCACCCACCACAACGCCAGGCTATTTTTTGGTTGCAGCCATCATTGTTGTTTGGCGGGCCCAGGCTGGATTCGAACCCACCAGCTCAGGTGTATGTGGCTGGCGCCTTAGCCGCTTGAGCCACAGGTGCCGAGCCTCAGTGGTACCTTTTAAACAGAAGCAGATATGCTGTTTATTGTGTGATATGTAAAAGAAGCTAGGAAAAAACAAGGGCACACTAGCCAGGAGGCAAGTTTTGTGGGCTAAACGAATGTTTTGTGACTGGCTAATGTATCAGAAGTATGTAAGCCATACCTGCCTTGTTATTTGGAGAGTTTTTTTAATCCATGATGTTGCAGGTAGGAGAAGGAATTGACCACTGACAGTGAAACAGGAAAAGGGCCATTTGAATGGAGTAAGTGTTCAGAGAATGAGTGGGAAAGCAGTCAAGACATGTTGGTTTTGGTGGAGAAAGATTAATGAACTCATTCAGAAGCCATTCAGATTTGACTGCAGGGAAAGGAGATGAGGAGTTAGAAGCCTGGCACTGTGGCTCATGCTTGTAATCCTTGTAAACCTCTGGTAGGCCGAGGTGAGTGGATCCCTTTGAGCTTAGGAGTTTGAGACCAGCCTGAACAAGAGTGAGGCTCTGTCTCTATTAAAAATAGAAAAACTAGTGGCTGGGCACAGTGGCTCACACCTGTAATCCTAGCACTCTGAGAGGCCTAGAGTGTTGTGGCAGGTGCATGTAGTTCTAGCTACTTGGGAGGCTGAGGCAAGAGAATTGCTTAAGCCCAAGGGTTTGAGATTGATGTGAGCTGTGACGCCATGGCACTCTACCAAGGGTGACAAAGTGAGATTCTGCCTCAAAAAAAGAAAGAAAGAAAAACTAGCTGGGCGTCGTGGTGATCACCAGCAGTCCAGCTACTCAGGAGGCTGAGGCAAGAGGAGCTCTTGAACTCAGGAGTTGGAGATCACTGTGCGCTGTGATGATGCCACAGCACTGTACCCAGGACTACTGAGACTCTGTCTCAAAAAGAAAAAGAGGGAGAGAGAGAGAGACAGAGAGCTTAGTTAGAACAGTGATTTCTTGGCTTGAGTACATTTGAACAGACTCTACCTCTAGTGGATACAATGATGAGTATATTTTATTCCTTGGCAAGAGAACAATTCTCAAAATGCTACTTTAGGGGAAATCCTTTCCTTTCCCCTTTGGTCTCATGAGAAAATTGCACAACAGAAAGAATAACAGAGGAAGTGAGGAGGCCTATTTTGGGACCTTATTTGGAGACTATGTGTGCATTGTCTCACATTTTAATCACATTTCCAATTCATATACCTTTATCAGCTTAATTAAGAATTTTGAGGACCTTAAACGTGAAATATGTGAACTTTGATGGTGGTGAAAAGATCAGTCATTGGGTTGGTGGGTGACAGTGGGGTGGAGGTGGATACCCAGACTTGCTTTGAGTATTTGAGTCCATAATCAGTTATCTATTATTGCATAAGAAATTACCTTGAGACCAAGTGGCTTAAAACAACGGTCATTATTTAGCTCCCAGTGAAGGTAGGGGATCAGCTCACCAGTTTCCTTGCTAGTCTTCTCCGGGCTTACTCATGAGTCACCTGCTGTTTCTGGCTAAGTTACTGGGTCAGCAGGGGCTTGACTGTTTCTTGATGGCTTCCTTCACAGGTCAGGTGGTCGGCTGGCTATTGCTAGCATATCTTGGTTCTCCTCCTGTGGCCTCTCATCCTCTAGCAGGTTATCACAGGCCTGAAAAGTGCTGGGCTCAGGTTTCCATGTGCAGCAAGGGAGCAAGCCCAAATGCACAAGTGCTTTTCAAGCCTCTGCTTTCATCATCCTTCCTAACATCATGTGGCCAAACCCAGATTCAAAGAGCAGAGAAATGGAATCTGTCTCTCAGTGGGAGGAGGTCCAATGTTACAGAGAGGGTAAGAGTGTCAGGTTATTTTACCATCTACACATGAATCTAACCTGAGGCGAAGACTTCAGGTTGGACAGGATGGAAGAGAGAGGTGCGGAGGAGGAAGGGTGGGGCACATTTTTGTCTTCTCCAGTTTTTACTGCGGCTGCTCCTAACTCTAAGTGTCATTGTGTAGTATAAAGAACTCTGGAGATATCTGTCAGGCGGATTCCCAAACCAAAGTTAGCACCAGAAATTACTGGGAAAGGTAAAACTAATAAATTAAAGTCGTTTAGGTGATTAGATGATACATATTGAAAGAGTATTTTAAAATGCTGCACAAGACAGTCTCAGATACTATTTTCCATTCAGTCCACTAATCTAGAGCTAGTATTATCTTCCCAATATCTAAATAGTAAAACTGGGGAACGGGATATCTTCCAAATCATAAAATTTTGTGCAAGGAACTTGAGAAAAACAGAAACATGCTTATTAAAGCTGAAACTATATGCTAATAAAAAGTATTTTCCTTATGGTACCTTCTCCAGAGTTACCATGGTTTCGTGGTTGTGGAACACCATGGTGAGAGTTGACATCTTACAATAGTTTCCTTTTCATCGGCTGCATCCAGACAGACAATGAAAGGGCAATGTCTTTGGCTGATATTACTGAATTATGCATGCTAGGGCCTTAATGAGATGAGGAAAATTTCAGATTGTAGGAGGAGGATGGGAATGGTGAGGGAGTTGCTTTTCCTTCAGTGATCTCATCTATCAAGGAGCTGAAAGAACATGGTGAGTGAAGGGGAAATATCTGCCTCGTTCTCTCCTCATTGGGCCTTACCTCCCCTCACTTCTCCTCCCCTCTGCTCTAGGTAGCCTCAGATCTTGAGGTCTCTGACCTCCAGTTTTCCCTCAGTGAAATGAGGAAAATAATATCTGTCTCTCAGACTAATGTACGATCTACCTTAAAATCAAGACTTGAACTTTACATTGCTCAGAACTCTTTTACCTCTCATTTCTTTTGCCTGTTCATTTGATTTTTTGAAAAATGTTTTATTTTAAAGTAATTTCAAACTTATAGAAATCTTGAAGGAATAATAGAGATCGGTAATATACTCTAACCAAATTTAACGATTTTTAACCCTTGCCACATTTGCTTTATTATAGTCTCTCTTTCCATCCCCCACATTTTTATTTATTTTATGAATTATTTGAGAGTAGCTTATAATGTAATTCTCTCTTATTTCTTGGTATTTTATTGTATATTTCCTAAGAAAAAAGATATTCTCTGATGTTACCATAGTACAGTTGTCAAACTCACAAAAATTACTTTAATCCAACCTAGAATCCATAATCCTATTCATTGACTGTCCTAATAATATCTGCATAGCGTTTCCCTTTCTAATATAGAATTCAGTTCAGGATTGGGTATCACAACTGATTTTTACCCAAATGTGGAAGATTTCCTCAGCTTTTCTTTGTTTTTCATGACATGTGTTTTTCAATACATTTGTATTCTTTGGTATTTTCAAAGAATACAAGACAGGTATTTCATAGAATGTTTATCACCTTGGGTTTGTGTTGTGTGAAAGTTCTCTCGGGTGGTCGGTGACGCAGAGGGCAAACCTGCTTTAGGAATGGTGTGAATAGAGACGGCTACCAGCTTTCTTCATGGCAAGTAGCAAAATAACTTTATTTCTCCCCAATTTATATAGCCAGGTCTACACGTACACACCATCAATCAATAATCACATGAATGCATTGTAAAAATTATTTTTCTCACAACACCTACAAATCTACTGATTAATAAATACACATTCTTCTTTGTTTTTAACTTAACTCTAAATAACTATGAAGAAAAACATGTTGTCAACAATCTTGCCCATATCTTGATAAGGTCACAGTGCAGCTGGGGAGAAAGGCGGTTTGAATGCCTGCTCTGGACTCTGAACAAGCTGGAGGCAACTACTTAATCTATAATCAACACAAGATGGAGACTCGCTTGTGCCCAGGAATTGGTGGTTGCTGTGTGCTGTGATGCCACAGCGCTCTATCAAGGGTGACAGCTTGTGGCTATTTCTCAAAAAAAAAAAAAAAAAAAAAAAACAACACAAGATGGAAATTCCTAAAGCATACTCAGAGCTTGTGTGCAACTTCCAGGCCTCCTGACTGGCCTAAGATCATGGGAGTTTTAATTCCAACATTCTCTGGTCTTTTTTGGAGTTCTGCCGTGGTCTCTCCTAAATTGTGTTAGTTAAGACTTTTCACTAGCTCACTCTCAGCCTGATTCAGGCACAGACTTATAGGCTTTTTGCCTATAGGTTTGCCCGAAGTTTCCTGATGATTAGACTTAGATCATGCCTTCCTAGCTTCATATGACATTTGTGGTATGTCCGCAGAGTACTATGTCTGACCCTTACTGGTGATGTTAATTTGATCATCTCATCTACTGTTTTCACTGTATAGTTATTATTTCCTTCTTTCAACCACTAAGTAATCTGTGAGTAGATGTTTTGGGACTATCCTCCTCCTCTTAAAACTTTTATCCCTGGATTTTGTATCCACTGCTAATTCTTATCTGAATAAATTTCTTTTGTGAGAGTTGCAGTGTTTTCTTTATCTCATTCCATAGTTATATCTTTCTTTTTTCACACAGTTGGAATCCAGCCCACACATTATCATATTATTCATTTTCTTATTTGTGATACCCAAGAGGTAGTTTCAGAATTGCTATGTCCATGTTAACAGCAAAAGATCAACTTACTAGAAAAAATTTAAAATTTGTTTGCAGTTCTTTTTTTGTTGTTGTTGAGACAGAGTCTCACTGTATGGTAGGTTATATAGCATTTAGGTTTGTGTAAGCACATTCTGAGATGTTTGCACAATGATGGAATCACCTAACAAAGCATTTCTCGAAGGCATCCCTGTTGCTAAGTGATGCATCACTGTAGTTCTGTCCCAGAGTCATCGGTCCAGGGTGACAGATGATTGTAGTTGCACTGCAGATTTGTCATCTTCAGTATCTGTTGCCTGTTTGCTGATATTTTTCTGTTTCTGAGCAGCTCTTTTTCTATTGCTATTGCTCTACAGCTAAACCTGGCCTATTTTCCTGGAGCAATTTGATCCTTAACATGACATACTAAGCTTTGCATTACTGGCCTCCTCCCTTTATCTTCCACTCTGAGATTTAACAATACAACAATTTGGTGTTTCCTCAAAGTACCTTGCTCTGTAGTAACTCTGCCTTTGTAAGGTTGCTTTCTTGGCCTGGAAAATTGCCCTTCCTTTCCTTGCTCCCACTCCAACAGTTTGTCCAGCTAAATCTCTCTTTGTTTTTGAGACAGAGTCTCATTATGTAGCCTGTTGGTAGAGTACAATGGCGTCACAGCTCACAGCAACCTCAAACTCTAGGCCTCCAGCGATTCTCTTGCCTCAGTGTCCCAATTAGCTGGGACTACAGGTGCCCACCACAACAGCTATTCTTTTGTTGTAGTTGTCATTGTTGTTTAGCTGGCCCGGGCTGGGTTTGAACCCACCAGCCTCGGTGCATGTGGCCAGTGCTGTAAGCACTGTGCTACAGGTGCTGATGGCTAGCTCTTTTAATAGTTTAATATCTCTACCCCTCTTTGTTACAAAGCCATATTTGGTTAACATCTCCATCTCCCTTAGTCACAGAAAGGATGACCTTCCTCAGATGCTATTGTAAATGCATACATCCATTTTACAATCTCATGTCATAATTGTTTACTCTTTTATTTTTTTCCTCACTAGAGTGTGAGCTGGCAGAGGGCAAAGGCAGTGGTTTTAATTTTGATATTCTAAGACTTAGCATTTTAGGCACTCAATGAACACTTGAGGTGGGAAGATTAAATGCAATAATTAGCGGAATAGAGTCTGGTTCTTGGTAGGGCCATTTAATGAATATTTTCCATTATTTTAATAATGTTTGTGTAAGATATTATTATATGATATATTCTATTTTAATATTTAATTATTAATTATTTATTATGTTAGGATGATGTTTGTAGCTTGATACTCTTTGTTCCCTAGTACACATTTTAGAATTTTAGCACCATGTTTAGTGAACATGCTCTCTGCTTTAGTTTGCTATATATTCTTACTTATCAGTAGAAGTAATTACAAAGTGGTTCTGCAAACTGCTTGCTTTCCTCATTATCTACACAAAGTGAATTCTCTAGTTTTGGGATTTTTTTTCTAACCAAAAGGAATGTCTTTTTTAAGTTGTTAACTGACCTGAAATAGGGGCATTTCCACAAAATCAAAATGAAAATAATCAGCAAAGTTTCCACAAAAGAGACATAAAGACATAAACATGACAGTCAACACAAAGAAGGCTAGAAATCCTTTTAGAGAGGTACAGTTTGCTAATCTTACTAGGGCTTCTCCTTTGACAAAGATTCAGTGCCAAGGGCCCCAGCTGGGGAGAAGATAGTGGAGGAAGGGAAGAACCACCCTGACTTAATTTAAATGTTTTGACAGCTTAGTCAAAGAAGTGAATTGACACAGGCATTTGCACATTTTAACCCCTGCTGTGACGGCTCTAATTCTTTCTTGCACTGTCTAAATCTTAGAATCAGCTCACTGGAAAGTTGAAAGTAGCATGCCTGACACAAAACATAACATGAAAAGATGGTGAAAAAAATCAGACGACGAAGTGTTATAATTAAATATGCTCAAATCTCTGTTAGTTGGCAATGATTTATTTTCTCTTAATTTTCTTACTTTCATTTTTCATGAAGCCATTAACCTAGAGTGCTGGAGCACTGTGGCTTATTCTCTTGGGCCCCATGTGTTAAATTTCAACAACACATTCTGGCAGGATGAACAGATTTAATGGTGAGGAGTATTATTGTAATATGGTATACATCAGTTCTAAAGTTTATTGAGCTTGTCCTGCATAATCTGTAGATGCTTCTGCTCATTTCTTTTGTCAAAACAATGCTTATTGGAAGAGGCAAGTGAACTAACAATAAACTTCTCATTGTTGGAACAAGGCATGGGGTTTTAGAATGTCAGGAACTCTCCTTGTCTTCCTTTTGTTTCAGACTCTTCTTTCTTTCTTCCTCCATATTCTGTGCTTCTGTTCCTCATTCTTCAAATCAGGGCATGTAATAGGAAGAGTAAAGGAAAAGAGGCGTGTGGTATTTGGGGCATTGACTGAACCTAGCATTTCATTCTACTGGCAGGATTTATGTATGTTGATCTGACCATTATTTGAAATGAAATTCAGTGGCACTAAGCTTTGGGGAACATTAAAAAATTTCCATTCAGAGTTTCATAGTTCATAATCACCTATTTCTGTGCTAGGTGCAAGGGAGAATTTAAGAGTCATTAGAAAATGCCTACATGCCCTGTCCCCCTGCAAATGAACTAGGCAGGAGTGTAGAATTCAGCAATTAAGTGCCTATTTTATAATTTATTAAGCCAGTAAGAGTTTTTGTGAATAAATAAGGCCAGCGTTTAATCAATTAAAATAATTTCTCTTCCTGAAATACTGTACTTAATTGTATAGTGATACCAATTCTAAATTTCTTGAAAAGTTTGATTTCTAATAAGCTGCAGTATCTCCTCCTCTGTCATTACTGTTATTCTTTCCTGTGGCTTTCTTTTATGATTACTAAACCTTCACATTTTACTTCCACTTGAATTTAAAATAGTAAAGGGAAATAATTCAAAGTGCTGGGAATTTAGAGAAATCCAGCAGACCAGATTGAACAGAAAGTATGTATTGCTTTACTTGTCAGATTGGTCGTTTCTAGTATATGGCTTCATGGGGTTAACTTGAATTTCTTGCCTTCTTAAAATTGTAAGACAACCACATTCTTAGGCACTTGTTTCAGCAGCACACACTTGCCTTTAAATCTCTGTCCATTGTAGTGAACTAAATGTTTGCTCAGCCTTGAGAACAAGTAAATCTCCTTAAACACTTAACTCACCACTGGGGAAAGATTTCCAGAACAGTTCATTAAGTGTCTCAGCTAGGGTCAACACTCAAATAATGGATGAGAACAATACCAAATATTTTTAATAGAGACTAATTAGGAGATAAGCAAGAGGAATTGTGCAGTTACATGTTATAGAAATAGAATTTTAGAGAGTAGAAATAATAGTGTCAAAAGTTTTTATTCTTTCATGTCCACAACTTTCATAGTAAAAAGTCTTTGGCTTTGCTGGGGCACAAAAATAGGACCCTAAAGTATGACACTTTGGCTTGCTGAGTACTTTGAACTGAAGGAGACTGGAAGGCTTCAGAAGCAAGGTCTCTCTGACTTCCTCCAGCTCTCCTGTCTTTTACCTCTTCCCCTACCCTCAGCAAGTCATAGAAACTAGAATTCCTTTTCCCCAAGGTGGGACAAGCAATTAGAACCCCTCTCCCCCAGAGATAGCCATAAAACCTAGAAATACTACTCTTACCCTCCCCACCCTCCCAGCACATCTTCTATATAGGAAGGAGCTTGCCATAAAGAAATTCTCAGTCTTATCTTGTCTGATAGTGAAAGCACATGTAGTGAGAATAAGATGGAGCCATTCAGGCTAGTGCTGAGACCACATAGCTGATCTGGTCGGTTTAGTTCCTTTTGACCTTCACATTATGTCTCTCATTCTTGCTGTTTTGTAAATTCAGCTTTAACCTAAGAGTGTCTATCTTGAGCAGTTTAGGACAATTTAGCAGATTAACGTTTGAATTGGAATTTTGTTTTGGGTCATGGGTAATGCTGATTATTGTTTATTGTGGGTCATGGGTTATGCCAATTGTTGTTTATGATAAAGATTGCCTTGATTTTTACTTTGAACTTTCATGTATAAAGCCATTCAACATGATATTGGCTGTTGGTTTGCTGTAGATGGCCTCTATCAGCTTAAGAAATGTTCCTTCTGTACCTATTTTCTGAAATGTTCTGTTGCTGAAAGGATGCTATCAAAAGCTTTTTCCACATCAATTGAGAGAATCATATGGTCTTTGTTTTTTATTTTGTTTATGTGATGTATTATATTTATAGATTTGTGGATATTGAACTATCCTTGGGACACTAGGATGAAATCCACCTGGTCATGATGTATAATTTGTTTGATGTGTTGTTGGATTGTTTGCTATGATCTCATTGAATATTTTTGCATCAATATTCATTAGAGATACTGGTCTATAATTTCCTTTTCTTGTTGGTCTTTTCCTGGTTTGGGGATCAGGGTGATATTTGCTTCATAGAATGTGTTGGGGAGTATTCCTTCTTTTTTTATGTTTTGGAAAAGATTAAGTAATATAGGTACTAGTTCCTCGTTAAAGGTTTGGTAGAATTCTGATGTGAAGCCATCTGGTTCTGGGCTTTTCTTTTTGGGGAGATTTCTTAAAATTGATATAGGCTGGTTCAACATTTCCATTTCTTTCTGGCTCAGTCTAGGAAGGTGGTGTGTTTCCAAGTATTGGTTGATTTCCTTCAGATTTTCATACTTCTGAGAATAGAGTTTCTTGTAATATTCATTAAGGATTTTTTGAATTTCTGAGGAGTCTGTTGTTATTTGGTCTTTATCATTTCTGATTGATGAAATTAGGGATCTTACTCTTTTATTTCTGGTTAGGTTGGCCAAAGGTTTATCTATTTTACTGACCTTTTCAAAAACTCAACTTTTTAATTTATTGATTTGTTATATAATACTTATGTTCTCAATTTCATTTAATTCTCCTCTAATTTTAATTATTTCTTTTCTTCTGCTGGGTTTGGGGTTGGAATGTTCTTCCTTTTCCAGTTGCTTGAGATGTCCCATTAAGTTGTTGACTTCCTCTCTTTCTGTTATTTTGAGGAAGGCTTGCAATGCTATAAATTTCCCACTTAGGACTGCCTTTGAGGTATCCCAGAAGTTCTGGTAATTCGTGCCTTCATTATCATTTTGTTCCATAAATTTGGTAATTTTCTTCTTAATCTCATCTATGACCCAGTATCATTCCACATGAGGTTATTTAGTTTCCATGATTTTGTCTGAGTATGCAGATTCCTGTTGTTACTGAGTTCAACTTTTATTCCATGATGGTCTAAGAATATGCAAGGAATTATTTCTATTCTTTTAAATTTGCTGAGGTTAGACTTGTGAGCTAAGATGTGATCAATTTTGGAGTGTGTTCCATGGGCTGATGAGAAGAATGTGTATTCAGTTTTGTTAGGATGAAATGTTCTGTAGATGTCTGTAAATTTAATTGTTGAATGGTTAAGTTTAAGTCTAAAATTTCTTTGTTTAGCTTCTTATTGGAGGATCTATCAAACACTGCCAAAGGGGTGTTAAAATCTCTGACTATTATGGAGCTGGAGGAAATCAGGTTGCTCGTGTCTGTTACAGTCTCTCTTATAAATTGAGGCACATTCTGGTTGAGTGCAGAAAAGTTAATAATTGAAATCTCATCATGTTGAGAGTTGCCCTTAACAAATACAAAGTGACCATCCTTTTCTTTCCTTACATTTGTTGGTTTAAAGCCTATTGTATCTGTGAATAAAAT
>CAUYRH010177187.1:0-23326 GCA_963574655.1 Perodicticus potto
GTTGTGGCGGGCGCCTGTAGTCCCAGCTACTTGGGAGGCAGAGGCAGGAGACTCGCTTGAGCCCAGGAATTAGAGGTTGCTGTGAGCTGTAATGCCACGGCACTCTACCCAGGGTGACAGCTTGAGGCTCTGTCTCAAAAGAAAGAAAAAAAAAAAGAATTGCTCTAGCAATCCCAGCACTCTGGGAGGATGAGGTGGGTAGATTGCCTGGGCTCACAGTTTGGAGACTAGCCTGAACCAGAGCGAGACCTCGTCTCTAAAAAAAAAAAAAATAGGCCAGCATTGTGGTGAATGCCTGTAGTCTTAGCTACTTGGGAGGCTGAGGCAAGAGAATCTGACTCCACAGTACTCTACTGAGGGCGACAAACTGAGACTCTGTCTCCAAAAAAAAAAAAAAGGATTGCTCTAGCCACCAAGAATTCTGCATAGATTGCTCCAAAGATTGCCCCCAAATGAAATAGTTGCCATGAGGAGTTCTTTTGAAGACCCCTAGTAAGCACACCAGGAAACTTGCTCTTGGGATTTTTCAGTCTATGAGATAGGATGGCCCCTGACCCCCATCTCAGGATTTGCGGGGTTGCATGTGAGGTAGTCACTCCCCTAAGGCAGCAATGTTTAAAGCCTGTGACCTTTGAATAATTAACTTGACTATAAAGTTGATGTTGATTTGGAAAATGCAAAATTTCAGGTGAAAGGATCAGATCTTATAGGCAGTGATTGTAATGAAAAGATCCGGTGTTGTGGGTAAGCTTGCTTAGCGGTCAAGAAGAGAACATATTCTGGCATGAATATACCTTCTTGCAAGAGGTATTCCTACAAGTCAAGATTGGTCCTTGCTTCAGGTAAAAATGGAAATGGAAAGAAAAACATACCAAGGGAAACAAAAAGCTTATAACAAGGTCTTGGAAATGAGGTCCTTTTAGACAGATGGAGGTAGTTTTGAAATTGTTTTTTTGTGCTTTTGGAAGTTGTTTTTTAACTGGTCTGAAATTGTGCTGACAATTTTGCACACGAAAGAATCCTTTTGGCGTTCATTGTACCATACAATATCTTGTTGAGAATTCAGCATTTATTTTAGCAAGATAGGTTTGATCTACTAGGATAAGAATATCTTCTTTGTTTTCTAATTTTCATTAGAATGAGGGAATCTGAATTCGATACAAATAGACAAGGATGAGGTTTATCAGCTCATGTTTCCCAAATCAAGATGAAGTTTTATTCATAGAACTAGGACTAGGAGAGGTCCCCTACTCTTTGTTTCAGAAATTCATAACACCTTGGAAATCAGGTATTTTTGAGCTGTTCACTTCCCATTCTTAACGGATTTTAAAAATTCCACTGACTTCCACATGCCTGATTCCTCCATATATGTTTCTTATTAGATGCACTCAATGTGTTTTAGCTTTTGCTTGTTAAAAGTTATTTACATGGCCCAAGGTCAAATAGTGTTCTTTTGCCTTTTGCTCAACGGAAACGTCACTGGGCTCCATTGTTTTTATAGCAAAAGATCAGTTTCAACGAGGTGGTGGGGAACTTCACTTTTAATGTGTCTGTTGGGCAATACATTCACCAGACATGCAAATCTTCTGGAGGGGATGTAAAACCCATGAGGCTTGCATCTGGGGTTTCGATGTGGTGGTTCCTGATCAGAGCTGGGCTGGTTCTCACATTGTCAGGCTAGCTCTCCAGTGGGGGGAGACGTCGGGAGCAGCATTCCTTCCAACAGAGGCAATAAAGCAATGGCTCTGCTTGCTTGAGGATTGTGTAAGAAATTGAGATGTCTGTAGGTCCTCTATGGGAACCCGTGGAGAAAATTCAGCTGAACGGGCTGCTTTTACTTAGTGAACCTCTTGTAGGGGATGATTTATAAGTCTTCGAGTCCAGCTCTGGTTGAGCTCAGTTTTACGGAGGTGGAGAAAAACTATAAAATAAACTTCAATCAGCCCATCCAACATTTGAAAGGGCAAGGGGAGGGGAGAGGCAAAGGAGAGAAGGAAGAGAAAGGACTCTTTCCAGAATCTGCCTAGTTTATTTCTCTTTGTCCCCTCCAGGCTCGACTTTTTCACTAAATTCTGCATAGTAGAGAAATGGGGCAGGGGAGTGAATGGCCAAAATGGTAGCCATCTTAGCAGTTCTGGTTTTAAAGCCTCTGGACTTAGGCGGCCATTTTCCCTTGGATCATGGATGTCCGAGGTCACATTCTATTAGCTTAGCAGCACATGCAAAATAATAACCATAAACCCAGAAATGTGCCACGGAATTTTCTCCAGCTCTCTTAACGAGCTTTGCAAAGCTCCTCTGTCAAGGAGAGTGGGGAATGTGTAATTTCAAACACATTTTTAATAGTTTCTCTTGGCTCTCTCTGAAGAAGAGGGGGGCGTGCTGACGCGGCTCTAGGAGAGGC
The DNA here is from genome assembly GCA_963574655.1 of Perodicticus potto. NCBI lineage: Eukaryota > Metazoa > Chordata > Mammalia > Primates > Lorisidae > Perodicticus > Perodicticus potto. The sequence continues at coordinate 2,405 of CAUYRH010177187.1, forward strand.
AGCAACTTTACAAGGGTAATGTTAAACAAATCACCCAGGTGCTGGTAGCACTTGGAAAGCACGGGCAGCTGCCTGGGAAGCTGCGGATTGTCCAGCAAAGAGCAGCACCAGAGTCTGATGGGTGGCTCTCGAAGTCAAGGCCATGTGGCAGGGACAAGTGAAGACAGGCAGTGGGGAGGCTCTGTCCGAATCACTCTAGGTTGCATCCGCTTTTCAGAGGTCTTGTTTCTCTTACAACCAAGCAGGAGTTTGAAAAACAGAGGAAAGAGGTACAAGAGTGGAAATGGTGGCAGGTGCCAGATCACCAGGGAGCCTCAGTTAGGAAGCCTGGAGCTCTTTGTTTGTGTCTGCAGCAGTGGACAGACCAGCTGGGGTAGCCCAAGGTCACAGATGCACTGACATGGACTTGGGAGACCTGGGTATGGGGGTCAGGAGTCATGGAACATAACTTCTAGGATCTTCTTTCTCAAGACCTGCCCTAAGAAGGAATCTTCCAGGCTGGGCTCAAGTGGCTGTAATCCTAAGACTCCAGGAGGCTGAGGTAGTGGATCACCTGAGCTCAGAAGTTTGAGACCAGCCTGAGCAAGAATAAGACCCCATTTCTACTAAAAACAGAAAAACTAGCCAGGTGTTATGGCAGGCACCTGTATTCCTAACTACTCAGGAGGCTGAGACAAGAAGATCTCTCTTTTTTTTTTTTGTGGAGACAGAGTCTCACTTTGTCACCCTTGGAGAGTGCCGTGGTGTCATAGCTCACAGCAACCTCAAACTCTTGTGCTCAAGTGATTCTCTTGCTTCAGCCTCCTGAGTAGCTGGGGCTATAGGCACCTGCCACAACGCCTGGCCGCCCACTTCTGAGTACAGTGTTATTTCCACTACATTCCAAGCTAGGTGCGTGTCTGCTTCATTGAGGCCAGTCTGCCATGAGAAGTTCCTGTCCCCGACCATCAACTTCCCTGCTCCCGGAGTTGCCAGTAGAAGACAGTAGGCTGCTTCTTTTCCTCCCAAACCCTCTGGAGCACTGCAGCCTGAGTAGGGGTCCTTGGGAAGAAGAATGCTAAGTGGAGTCTGGCTCGGGTACAAGTCGGCTAATCATGGTGGCTGAGTGGAGCTGGAAGCAAAGATGTGAGCTCCCGGCAGAAGCATTTTCCTCCCCCTAAGCTCCAAGTTTGTCCTTTGAGTCTACTTTAGGTCATCTTTTTCTTCCCTGACAAAAACATCTGGTTGTTTCAGAACTGAAATTTTCATGCATTTCAACTCATGCAGGAATGTCAAAAAGCTGTTCTGAAAAACACAAGCTCCTGTCTGTGCCAAACCAGTTGGGCTGGAATGAACCACTGTTGTTATAAATCTCTACTCTGCCTTCTTCAACAGCCCCAGAAGGTACAAAATAGAATGTTTCAGGAGACCAGCCAGACGGTTGAACAGATCAGCCCAGAGCAGACATGTGCCTTACGGTGTAGAAACACCCCTTTCTTCACCGTCTCCATCCTCTGACTGTTTTACTTTCAGGCGATCTCTGGGACAGCTGGCAAGAGGACAGCGTGTCATGGTTCTCTGTGTTGACAACAAATTCTTTTGTGTTCTTAAGTGGAAAAATATTTTATGACATGCTAGAGCAACTCCTTGTTCTATGAGTGATTCACAAAGAAAACTCAGCGACCTAATGATGTATGTCCTTGCCAAAACCAAGGGATGGAAAGGGATTAAAAAAAAAAGTGACCCAGACTAAAAAGGCTGAGAGGAACTTGGGAAGTCATTCAGGATGCCAGGACATCGTTTTCCTTGAGAACTCCCAGCAGTGGCCCATTATCTCAAACCCGTTACTTAGTATTCTTTGTCTACAGAGGGAGATACCCCACCCCAAATTCCAAGCACAAAACGTCCCGTTCACTTAAGCCTTCATTTTTGTGTTTTATTCACTGGTCACTATTTCCCAGAAATTCACATTCTCATCAGGTTTGTCCGTGGAAGCTCTTTGTGTTCTAGGTAATTAAGTGTGGCAATTTCTTTCTGCAAAACATCTGTCAGCTGATGACTTTGATCTTGCCACCATAGAGAGCTCAGTACTTCACAGGGCAGTGCGTGTGGTCATGAGATGGTTATAATTGCTAAGAAGGTCTTCATCTTCTACTTGAACAAAGCTGTCTCCTCTCTTTCCTGACCTCTCCCTCTGCGACAATGTCAAGGTCTTCTTGACAGACTGTCCTTTAAATATTGGAAGCGAGCACTCACATATCTTCAAACTTTTTTCTAAGTTATACATTCATTTTTTTCAGCCTTTTCTCAAGTTTTTCAGAATTTTCCTCATTCACTGTTCCTCTTCTGCAACCATTGTTGTCATTCTTAATCTTCCAATCTTTTCGTGTGAATTTATGCCAACATGGGTCTCCTCCATCCTGTTTTTCTATGATTTATTTTTGGAGGCTAACTGTAAGACTTCACATCTCTTGTCTGTTAAGATTCATTCCACCAGTTTTAGCAGAACATAAGACTGCTGACAGCATTTCAAACCTCGAGTCTGTGTTCTGAAGGGCTGGCTTGCTGTTTTGATGTTTTTCATTTGTTTTTGATTTGTTTTCGCAGCTTCCTCTCTCCAGGTTCCACATCCTTGGATTCGACCAAGTAGCAAAAGGATTTGGGGAAAAAACCAATAAAAGAAAGCATACAACAATTAATATGCAAATAGGAAAATAATACAGAAGCTCAATTATTTATATAGCATTGACCTTGTATTAGGTATTATAAGTAATCCCAAGATGATGTCATGTATACAGAAGGATGTGCATGGATTGTATTCAAATACCGTGCCACTGTGCATCAGGAACTTGAGCATCCTTGGATTCTGGAATGGGGGGTGGTCCTGGGAGCAATCCTTCAAGAATATTTTCTGTCTTCATAAAAAGAAAAAGCACTGATTAAAAAGTTGAAGTTTAGGAATTACTCTCTAGGTGTTATCTGGCCATTAATCACTCTTCAGAGTCAATGGTTCACCAAATTCAAATCCAGCTTATCTTTCACCATCCTTTCTATGCCAATATTGTTAAATATTGACTTGCATGTTTAATGAAATCATTGCACAGCATGTCTACTGCAGTCTCCCCATCAACCTGGAGGGTCTGTGAAATGTGCAAGTAAATCTAGTATGGGAAGGCTTATCTATAGGATGCCACGGAGCAGTTCCCATAGCAGCTGTCTTTTCCAAATAGTAAAGAAACCTTTTGTGGACTTATTAGGTTAGCTGCCTGTGTTGCTGGGATCCACCTTGATTTTCCTTTGGGGCTTCTTTTTGTCTTCATTCAGAGTACCAGGATGCCTTTTGTTGGCCATCGAAGAAATTTGTCTCATGAATTCCCTAAGGTCCTGCTAGGTTGCTCTCCAAAATAATACTTCCCTTTTCATGGTAGCTATTGGTTCCTTAACCCCAAAGAATAAGGGGACTTCTTTTTTTAAAATTTCAGATTAATATGAAGGTACAAACAACTAGGTTGCAATGTTTGCATGTTCGGTTAAGTCCCTGTTGTCATTGTGTCCCATGTTTAGGAGGTGTGCCATATACCCTTACACTGTGCCCATCAGGTGGGAGCACACCAATCCCCCCTTCTTTTCCCTTTTGTCCCCTTCCCTCTCCCCCTTTCCCACAATGTGAATTGAATTGGGCTTTTCTCTTGTGTGAGCATCTATTAGTTCGTCTACTGGTTTCATATTAGCATTGAGTACATTGGATCCTTGCTTCTCCATTCTTGTGATATGAGTAAGGGGACTTCTGGTGATGCCAGTTATCACGGTTACCAGTGTTGTCACATCTCCTGGGAGGCCCGCTCTTCTCTTCCCATTTCACATGGGTTGTGCCTCTGAATTTCCTGCACAACCAACTCTCCAAAGCCTACATTCCAACTAGGGCAAACGTGGGTATGCTTGTGACAGGATGGGAATCTCCAGGTTCCCCAGGTCCGGCTTCTTTGAAGCCAGGACTGAACTGGTCCCAAGAGATTTATTTATTTATTTTTTTGCCTTCAAAGCTATTTTCTAAATTAGCCTCACCCAACTTAGACCAGGTGGAGGCTTTACAAACCTCCACCTCTTCTTTTCCTCGTCGCCTTTTCCAACTCTCTTCATTAGCAGCAAGGGGAAGGCTCATTTATTCATTAATTTGCACCTATGATGCACCTGTCCAGGATAGGCATGCAAGATTCAGAATCAGCAAGGCAGACAATCCTTGCCCTTGGAGTGTGACCCGCCCATCTAAGAAGGTGGGAACTGAACTCATAAAAACAACGGTGTGGGATGAGAATGGGAGACAGGGGCATAACTCAGCCGAGAGGCCAGGGAAACAACAGAGGCGACCCAGGAAGGCAGACACCTGAGTGCACGTCGATGTCTAAGAGAAGCCAGCAATCCTGGGAGGTTGTGCCCAGAGTTATGTTCCCTGAAAAGTCTTCTGATTTCTCCCAAGGCTGAGGGTTCTATCTGTCTCTTAAAGGGGACCTCGTGAGGTCTTGTTTCCTAGCCCTTCTCAATTTAAACTCTGGGGCTCCACAGCCTTATGTTTATCTACAGACTATTTCCCTGACTGCGGGGTTGTTTATTTTTCGCAGGGAAAACGTCTGTCGAGCTTCCACCGCCTTGCCTGGAGTTGCCAGGTCTCCCCTGCCCTCACCCCTTCCTCTTCAAAACACCAGCTCTGCCCACAAAGTGCCCCGAAGTCACCTGTTATAATTAGACTTTCTCACTTCTCTCCCAAGGGCATTGGATTTAAGAAACGAGGGCTGGGAAATGTGTTTTTGACGACCATAACCAAGGCCCCGTTTATGTGCCTGGCAGGATCAATGGAGCGCACTGTGCTTCTAACTCCCTTTCTGGGGGCGTCAAGGTCTCCCGGGCTGGCCGGCGTCCTGGCACGCAGACATCCAGGACCCGCAGAGCCTGGGCAGCCAGAAGGGAAGGCAGAAAGCCGTTTTATGAGAGGACTTTTCTCAGCCTTGTCTGGGCTTCTGCTCTTGGCTTGAGCAGGGGCTGGTCCAGACCTAAGGACAACCCTCTGCTCGCCCCTGCCTTGTCCCGGCCTGAGTCCCCTTCTCCTGTCATCCTGCCAGGCATCCCTTAATCCCTCTTTCCGGGGCCATCCCAGGGCTCGTGCCCTCCAAGAAGAACCTCAGACAGAGTGGGAAGCTTTGCACCGAGACTGGGAGCTGCCGCGCCAGAGAATGCATTCGCAAATGTGGAAAATTTCCCTCTGCATTCTCCCTAAACATTTGACAAGAATTAAAGTTTCCCCCCGGGGAACCAATTTCCCATATTGGAACCAAACTTTTTTCCTTCTTATATTCTCTCTCTCTCCCCGTCTCTGATGCGCAGAAATGATTTCCTCTGAAATAAAGCCACTGTGCTCCCAGCGCAGTGGTAAACACTGCCTGCCTAGAATGCCCCCGGTTTAAATTAGGGTGCTGCGGCAGGCCTGGTGTTTACTGTTCTGAATGCTTTTCAGACTTGTCACAAGTCATATCCTACCGTGGCACCGAGGCCTGGCCAAGGCAAAACCTGTTTTCCCTGGAAAAATAATAAAAAGCGGAGCCGGGTTCTTTTAAAATGGCTTCTGTTTCACAATTCAGGTTGAGTTTTCTTGCAGAAATGATTCCCCCATTAGGCCTTTAAAGGTGGAGGAAAGAGGGCGGCGCCTGTGGCTCATCGAGTAGGGCGCCAGCCCCATATACCAAAGGTGGCGGGTTCAAACCCGGCCTCGCCGAACTACAAAACAGAAAAATGGCCGGTTGCAGGCACCTGTAGTCCCAGCTACTCGGGAGGCTGAGGCAAGAGAATCGCCTAAGCCCAGGAGTTGGAGGTTGCTGTGAGCTGTGTGACCCCATGGCACTCTACCGAGGGCAATAAAGTGAGACTCTGTCTCTACAAAAAAAAAAAAAAAGGTGGAGGAAAGAGTGGGACCAGAGGGATTGGCCGGGTTTCGATTTAAGGCTGTGCTCTGTTAGGCTGGCTTGGGCTGAGCCCTTCAATGACTGGTCGTCAGGGCCTCCCCTTGTTTCTCAAAGTTGCACAGCATGGGACAGTCGAGGCACAGCAGGGCCTGGGCTCCCCACAAAGGATCTGTGATTACCCTCTGTCTGTCACAGGGCCACTCGTGCAGCTCTGGGCAGGGCTCCCTTCCAACAGGACAGGAGCCAGGAACTAGACATCTGTAATGAAGCCAGGCCGCCACTGGATGTCAGCAGCCGGCGTCAGTTCCGAGTCACCGGGGTGGGTCCGGGGAAATCATGGGCGTCCTGTCCTGGGTCACAAGGCCAGTCAGACTCCGGGAAAGCAAAGATGGAAATGAGGGGCATGGGCTGGGGCGCGGAGGGACGCTGGTCCCTGGCGCAGGGACGCGCAGCCATGAATATGCCCATGTGGCAATGTGCGTTTCAGATTGAACGCTAACTCACACGCACGGGTATATTGTGGCACGTTTGTGTGTATCCCAGCAAGGGTGGACAGCTGAAATGCACGTTGGGAATTTTCATTGGAAACAGACGCGCAATTAACAAAAACGAAAGTATATCTTAGAAAAATTAAACTGCGCGTCTCAGCAACGGGCAGGCAGGCTTATTTCGACTTGCTGGGTTGTGGAGCGTCAGAGCACCACCCTGGCACAGCGGGGAGAGTCTACCTGTTTTCAGACACCCTTAGCCGCAGGGCAGGCTTCCAGATTCACACTAGGCTGAGGGCAGGAGGCGGGACTGGACTTTTTATGTTTAACACCTCCGGGTCCCCAGCTTGGAAAACTGATTAACAGAGAAATTTACTTGTTTCAGTCTACAACATTTTATCATTTGCAAACAGAGAAGCGCATCAAGCAGCTCATTGAATTATCTCAAACTGAACCGGCACCCAGGTCACAGAAAAGACACCTTACAGCACCCCGGAAATCTCACTCACCCCTTCTTCCAGGCATTGCCTTCCCCACCTTATTAATTACATTCTAAATTATAATTTTTCTTGTCGGCCACTAAAGGATGATTTATTTTGGTCCAGAACTTCAGGGCAAAGTGATCCAAGTCCCCAGTGCCCTGGTATGCTTGGGTGGCCAATGGCCCCCCTGGGTGACAGTGCTGGCCTTGCTCCTGGATGTGCTGGGCTTTCTGTTGTCACCATGTCTTCAGGGTCCACCTCAGATTCCAGCTCCCCGAAATCTCTCCAGATCAAGCCCTCCTCAGTGCCAGTGGCACCGGACTTCATTCATTCACTCATCTTAGATGTACTGAGAGTTGAGCAATTCCAGCATCTCCATGTTCAAAAATTTAGCACCGGGTGAGGGGAGAAAGGCAAATGGTGATAGTGTATTGAGGGACAAAGACAAAAAAATACCCTGAGGTCACTGCCAAGGCTGGAGTCCACAATGTGGATGCGTAGGCACCCAAAGTGGAGCTTTGCTTTGTCTCAAGAGGTGAAGACAGCTTCCTAACACAAGAAGAATCTCAGCAAGGACCTGACGGAGGAATTCAGAGCTGTCCAGAATGGGCGGGGGTGGGGGGGTAAGGAGAATGGAATTCAGGCAGTGGGAATGACACGTGCAGAAAGAAAGAGCTGGGAGAGGTTGGAGAGAATAGGTGGGAACAGCCCATGAAACATTTGTCCCTTTACACCCTGGGGACCGTACATCCCTGTTTGCCAGGGGATCGTCTCCCAAGGTACATGCATGGTCCCAGCATAACTATCAACACCTTCCTTCCCTCCTTCATACTCAATAGTGAATGGTTTGGACAGCAAATAATATGTTGCCTCCCATTTAATCCAGACCTAGGAATTTGAACTTAATCCTGAAGGTCCAAGGAGCCAGTGAAGTGCTTTGAGAAGGAAAGACGTGTGATCCTACTTGCATTTTAGGCTCAGTAGGGGAATGTTTGGAGGAAAATACCACTGGAGGCAAAAGATGTTTTGGGAGATTATCATATTAATCCAAGGTAGAGATAATGATTGTCAGGGTTACAATATTGATGGTGGTGATGGATTCAAGACAGACAAGAAAAATCGATAGGGAGAAATCACAAGGACGTGGTGATTTTATTTGCTTTATGTGCCTTAGCCATTTCTATAGGTACTGCTCTCTAAGATTTAAACCTGGGCTCTGCTGGTAGCCTGGTTCCTCAGTTTTCAGGAACACAGAATCCTTACAGGAGGTGAAAGAAGAGATTGAGAGCAAGCCCCAGCTTGGTGTCTCCACCTGTCTGGAGTGCAGAGCTCTCCTGTGCCGATCAGGGTCCCAGACGGCCCAGGATTGAGGCCAAGGTCCAGGCTCTGGCAGAGCAGTACTGGTTTGGGATGGTAGGACAGCTCGGTAGCAACGGAATTTTCTGCAAAGACATCACCCTTTGCCTAGGAGGTAGGTTTCTATCCTGTAGGCTTGAGGAATGCTACAGGCTTGTGAATTACATTTTAAAAACTATTTTATCAACACCTCTACAGTAGAACAACTCCAGTCCATGCCACATGTGTTTTCCATGTGTGTTGTGACTGTAGAAAGTAACCAAACAACTCGGTATTGAATTTGTCAGAATATAATCAAAAACTCCTTTAATGGCTTCAGCATGAAGTCTACTGAACGTTCTCCCTTAATCACCAGAAGCAGGTTCCACTCAGCAGAGCACCAGGCTCAATAACACCACTTTGGACAAATGCAAGAGCTTATCTTTCACTGCAAGTTTTTCCCATTTTTGGAACACTTTTATACTCACGACACTCATTATTCCTGACTACATCAATGGTTCAGTGCTAGGAAAAGTAGCATGTGGAGAAATGGGAATGGACATTTATGTCGGAGTGGTGGTTTTTGCCAGAAAGTTAAATTCTAGCAATGAATTGATTTTTCTAGGCTGCTGGCTTCCTTGCCTGAAAGCAGAGCAAACATAAAAACCTGCCAGTGTGTGCCTGCTGTTTAGCACGTTTGCTTTATCTCTGAGGCCAGTAATATGTGTAATGACAGAACACGGTTTAAGGAGCTTTGAGCCCAGCAGGAAAAATTAAGAGGTTTGCAACATTCACAAAGAAAAACAGTATTTTTCTTGATCTGTCTTGTCTCTCATTTCATCTTGCTTTAAGTATCTGCAGAGTCTGGAAAAAAGAAAAAAAAAGGTAAAGTAGTGAAAAGAAACAGTAAGTTCTCAAACAGAATGCATAATTATTTATTTATACGGAGATAGATAACCATAATACAGAGTCTGTAAATGTTGACATTTGGTTTTTAAATGAAATATAGTAAGCTCCATTTACTAATCAGAAGTCCAAATTTATAATTTTTTTTTTGTTATTGCTGTTAGTGGGAAGAGGAGGTTTGGGATAGGAGTTTATACATATTACAAAAAAAAAAAGTCCTTTGCTTTGCACACTGATTCACTGAAAGCTTCCTTTAAATAACAGCTCTGCTGGTACATTTAATTCACCAAAAACAAAAAAAATCAATTTTAAATAGAGTTTCAGGAACAAAGTCTGTGTTATGCAGTGGCAACCTTGCAGGTATTTAAAAATAAAAACCCCTCCTAGGGTGAGGAGTCAAGTAAATTTGCATTCCTTGAATAAACTTTTACTAGGCAAGTATGAGGATGGTGGCTTAAAACTGTGACTAGAGCTTCAACCTAGAGGGAGAAATTGAAGGGGTAAATTGGGTGGGACTGAGGGTGTGCGCATGGATATTTACTTAAAAAAATGAATATAAAATAATCTAAGAAATGGATTTCAATAGCAAACCTTGCTTTGGATTTAAAATAATCTAAGAAATGGATTTTATTAGCAAAAATAAGTTAAAAGACTGAGAGTTCAAGATGCATTTAATTTCCTTTGCATTTATAAGGACAAAGGAGATTTCCTCTCTCTTTCTCCACTCCCACTGAAGTAACCCAATAAATATACAACAGAGAAATCTGCAGCAGTGTTTACCTGGTTTCCACAAAAGCAAGGACGCCAATTAGAGAAGAACAGGGAGGCTGACCCTGACAATGGCAGGAGGCTACTCTTGGGAATATTGGCAAATGTTACTTGAAAGGTGATATCCATAAAACAAAAGAAAAAGGGATGGCGCCTGTGGTTCAAAGGAGTAGGGCACAGGCCCCATATGCCAGAGGTGGTGGGTTCAAACCAGCCCTGGCCAAAAACTACAGAAAAAAAAAAAAAAAGAAAAAGAGTAATTTATATCTAAAAGCTTAGATTGTGTCCACAGTAGTTGAGAGTTGGAAGGTGTCAAATGTCTTGTTTTACATAATGGGAGGGAGAGTGAATAGATACAATTTCTTGCTTGCTTATTGTCAATAAGTTAGGTTCAATTTTTATTGAAAGACAACCTCCTGGGAATAGAAAGAGGGGATAAGAATTATAGCATAAAGCAAGATAGGAGGATAAAACCAGTCTTTCTACTGGTTCTTTTCGACAGGCAGAGACAATTGGAAAGAAAGACTGAAAGTTAAAAGTCCCATGTGAACACTTTGGTGCTGGTGAGCATGCGCACACAATCCGAGAGACACAGGCCCCCCCTTCTGGCACAGTACAGTCTTTGGATCTGCAGAGGTAAGTAGATTTGGGTGGAGGTGGAAAGTAAAAATGTAGCCTGGGCAAAAGCCAAGATCCGATGACAGGAAGAAGTAGAGAGGAAGAAGCAGATGGTGAGAACATAGTTATCTGTGGATAAAGGTGACTTGTGAGAAATCTCTAAGGTCAGGACGATCGAAGCACTTTTAAGCAGAGATTTGCCTCATTTAATATTATGTTTCTTGTGTGGCTATAATTCACACCTCGAGTCTTCAGTAAAGGCTTTGCAGAAGGTGTGATGGTAATGAAAGCCTTAGTAGAAAGTTTGGAGTGACTAGGAGGTTGAGCAGGGAGAAGGGAAAAGGGAATAGAGAACACTTTGGGGCCAGAATAGAGCTGTGGGGATCACATGGTGATGGGAAGCACTGCAGGAAATCCTGAGAGCAGAAGACACAGATCTCCAGAAGCAAAATCCTCCATGAAAATGTAAGTCCTAAAATTTGACAAAATCTCAGTGAAGGTGGTAAAGAGGGGTGAATGGTTTCGTCTTGTTTTTAGACATTGAGGAGCCATGTGACATCTGGAGTATAGAATATAAGAGTTAAACAGAAATATCTATGAAAAAGTAAAATGAAAAGGACCTCCAAAGCATTACATAAGATAAAAGAAATTAGACCAAATAAAGCGGTTTTTGCATTAAATGTGTATCGTTAAACTTGCTATCAAATGATAAAAACTCACAGGCTTGCATGCCGTAGCAGGATATAGTTGGTCTAGTATTCTAATGCTCTTGCTGTAATAACTAAAAAAGCTCCAAGCTTTTCCAAAATTATGTATTTAAAGACAGAGGGGGCTTGTGGAAACAAGAGACTAGATGAGTTAGCATTCCACTTGTGAGGTGAACTGGTAATTACCAACTATTTTCTTTGGTAAGTCAATTTGCCAATTTGGTTTAAAAAAGAAACTAACTATATGCTGTTTACAAGAAACATACTTTCAATACAATACTGTTTACCAAAGACTTATTTTATTTATAAGGGCACAGGACGATGGAAAATAGAAAAGGCCACAAAAATGTGCCATGTAAATCCTACACAAAAGATAACTTTTCAAGAAGACATAATAATTTTAAATTTGTATCCACCTAACACAGTTAAAACATATAAAGCAAAAGTTGATACAACTAGAAGTAAAAATTAATAATTCACAATGAAACTCAGAGATTTTATTTTATTTTATTTTTATTATTTTTTTATTGTTGGGGGTTCATTGAGGGTACAAGAAACCATGTTACACTGGTTGCATTTGTTGGGTAAAGTCCCTCTTACAATCGTGTTTTGCCCCCAAAAGGTGTAGCACACACCAAGGCCCCAAGACCCCACCCCCCTCTCTCCTTCCCTCTCTCTGCTCTTCCTTTCCCCACCCCTCCCTCAGAGTGAAACTCAGAGATTTTAATACACCATTTTAAGAATCTGATAGTAATTGATAGTAACAAGTAGAGAAGAAATATTACTAAGAACACAGAATACACATCACATTCAATAATTTCAGAACACACATGTTTTTTTCTCTAAAGTTGCATGGAACGTTTATCAAAATAGACCTAATGCTGGGTCATAGAGAAAGTCTCAAAGAATTTCAAACGGCTAAGAGTATACAGAAAATGTTCTTTGACCACAGTAGAATTAAACTTGAAATCAATAACAGAAAGATAAGTAGAACATTTCCAACTTCAATAACACTGTATCAAAAAAAAAAAAATCACAACAGCAGCCATGAGACATTTTGGACTGAATAATAATAAAAATATGGCATATCAAAACTTATGGAATATAGTTTCTGACCAAAGAGAAATTTATACTTTTAAATAAATACATTAGAAAAAGAAAAGTTGAAGTGCTTGGGGCAATGGATCATGACTGTAATCCTAGCCCTCTGGGAGGCCAAGGCAGGTGGATTGCCTGAGCTCATGGGTTCAAGACCAACCTGAGCAAGAGTGAGACCCCCATCTTTAAAAATAGCTGGGTGTTGTGGTGGGTGCCTGTAGTCCCAGCTACTCAGGAGGCTGAGGCAAGAGGATCACTTGAACCCCAGAGTTTGGGGTTGCTGTGAGGTATGAAGCCACAGCGTCTTACTAAGGGTGCCAAAGTGAGACTCTGTCTCAAAAAAGAAAGAAAGAAAGAAAGAAAGAAAGAAAGAAAGAAAGAAAGAAACAGAAAAAAGAAAAGTTGAAAATTAGTGATGGAAGCCTTGTTTTTTCAAGAAACGATACAGCGAAGAGCAAATTAAACCCAAGCAGAAGGAAGCAAAAATAAAGCCAAAGTAGAAATCAGTGACAGAGAAAGCATTGATATAACAGCAAGAAAACAAATACATTAAAAATTACCAACCACTCTTGAGGTGCTTTCAAGTTTGATATGAGGACAATTAATGACAATTATTGACACGGTGGGGGTGAGGGAAGGAGAGCAGAGAGAGAAAGAATGAGGGAGGGGTGGGGAAAGGAAGAGCAGAGAGAGGGAAGGAGCGAGGGGGGTGGGGTCTGGTGTGCGCCACACCTTTTGGGGGCAAAACACGATTGTAAGAGGGACTTTACCCAACAAATGCAACCAGTGTAACATGGTTTCTTGTACCCTCAATGAATCCCCAACAATAAAAAAAAAAAAAAAGTTTGAAAAAAAAAAAGAGAGAAATGCTTTATAGGACTTTATTAGTTCTGCAAAAACACATACCAAAACAAACTACTGAGTGTGAAATATTGAAGGCAATAAATGAGTGCTCGGAAACAAGGTCTTAAATAAATACCCTGTATATTTTGCGTTGATGGTACAGCTGAAAACACAAAAAGAAAAAAAAAATTACCAACCACGTTAGAAAACTATTTAGCAATCAATATTAAAGGTAAACATGCTAAATATTCTATGATCCAGCAATTCCACTTCTGCGAAATATACTAAGAAAAATAAGTTTGTATGTGCTCCAAAAGAAGAAATACACACACACACACACACACACACACACACACACGGTCAATTAAGTTCCCGAATTCATCCTGGAAAAAGTGCTACATACCTCATTGCTGAATATCACTATGGTCACCAGATGGCCAAGAGGGGTCCTTCAAAGGTGACCATAGTGATATTCAGCAATGAGGAGTGTAGCACTCTTTCTAGGACGAGTTCTTAAACTTAAGTGTCCAACCTCATGCAGAACACAGATAGATAGGCAAAGGAATGTTCCTGACAAAATTAGTCATAAGAGCCCAAATTGGAAACAATCCAAATGTTCATCAGTGGAAGAACAGATAAATAATTGTGGTATGTTCTTACCGTGAAATCTTATATAGCAATGAAAGAGAAATGGCTTCTGCTTTATGCAACAGTATGATGAACCTCACAGGTGTAACAGATGAACAAACTAAACAAGAAGGAAAAGCGTCCATATCAGGTTGGTCCCATTTCAATGAAATTCGAAATAAATCAAAACTAACCTAAGGTAACAGGAGTTTGAATAATGTTTCCTTTGGAAAGCGGATCTTGACAAGAGAGTGTGGTAGACGTGACGAGGCACTGACCAGATCCCTTCAAGGAAGACCTTTTGGCCCTAGCTGTGGGTGCTGTCAACCAAAAGCCTCCGCGGTCATTGCTTCAGGGATTGCATCAGCGCAGAGAGCTGCCTCAACCAGGGTCCCACTCTTCCAGAGGCAGTTCACCCCCAATAACTGATGAAGGTGAGGGTATAAAGGTAAAGGACTGTTCATGGTGGACAGAACAATTCAAGTGGGACCCTTCAGCTCTAGAGCTTCCTGTGGGTTGGCCTGAGGCTGAAGGCTCTCACACCTTGACACTTCCCTCGGTTCCTAACATATCCATGTTGAGGACACTCCATAATATATACCCTATATCCAAAATTCTGAGTCTGCAGCCAAGAGAACACAGATGTGGATGAAAACTAAAGTAAGCTGGGATTCCCCCTGAGATCTGGAGAGGATTATGACCCCGAGTTTCAGCTCCCCTGCTGCAGTGCATGCCTATGGTGGTGAAGGAGGGATGGAATGTCCAGAAGAATGGATAAGAGTCTGGGAAATGTCTAGTTAGAGATCAGCAGCTGAGAAACAAGAATATAAATAAAGCTAGAAAGTAATTGACAAATGTCCTGGCAGATACTGCAGCGGCAGGCACCTTAACCCGAAGGCTTTAACTTTCCCTCCTTAAATTCTCCCCAAAGTATTCTTTGACCTATAGCTTAGTACTCCCTTCCCTTTTAGCCTGATAACTTTCTTTCTTGAACAAAGAACTATCTGTTTAATTGAAACATGAAGGTGTTACCTTTTCACTTTTTTGCCTTGTGTGTACACATGCCTCCAATTTAACAAATGGCCTTGGACACTGGGCTTGAGACGGCACCTGTTATCCTTGCAGGGGGCTGATAAGGTATTGTGTCTCATGGGTCACAACACTGTGTGTGTGTAAATTTTGCAGCACTTTCTCTCCCTTTGTCTGGCAGACTCCAGGTGTTAAGGCAAGGTCCCTATGCAGGGGGACCCCACTGTCCATGGCATTGCAACTTGGTTCTTGGGTTGCAACATCCAGACTGTATAAGGGGACAGATGGTGGGATGGTGGAAATACAGTAGAACCTCTGTAAGTTGACTACCCAAGGGACTGTAACAAACTGGTCAACATAGGGAGGTGGTACCATAAGGAACTAGTACTACCGTACTGATATGTACAGGTGGTGCATGTCTGGTCTATGAAAACTGGGTCACCTTAAGGAGGTGGTCAATGTAGGGAGGTGGTCATCTATGGAGGTTCTACTGTATTCTATCATGTGATTTGGGAGTCGAAGGCACAAGTGTGTGTGTATATATATATATATATATATATATATATATATGTGGAAAAATTCATTTAATTGTACATTTAAGATATACGCACTTTACTATTTGCAAATTATACCTTTGAAATAAAAAAGAAATGACAAAGACTCAGATTGAGTTTTAAAATCCAACTATTATATATGCTCTTTTAAAAAGACATAGTTGAAAATAAATGACAGAAAACCTTTTTTGTTGTTGTTGTTTTTTTTAGACAGTCTTACTTTGTCACCCTCAGTAGAGTGCTATGGCATTATATAGCTCACAGTAACCTCAAACTCCTGAGTTCAAGTGATCCTCCTGCCTCGGCCTTTCGAGTAGCTGTGACTATAGGCACCTGCCACAATGACTAGCTATTTTTTAGAGAAAGGGTCTCGCTCTTGTCCAGTCTGGTCTTGAATTCCTGAGCTCCAGCAATCCACCTGCCTTGGCCTCCCAGAGTGCTAGGATTATAGGTGTGAGCCACTGCACCTGGCCCAGAAAATCTTTAAAAAAATAAATAATGGAAACGTGGTGTATTGAACCATGTGTCCAGGAGCCATCCTCCCTCCACTAAAATGACTATAAAAAGTATTCAAAAGGTCTAAATCCACAAAGACAAAATGAAAAGGATATAAAATGATAGCTAACAAGACATGATATGTCAGCAACATTTTGGAATCAGGAAAATGGTAACGGACTTAAGGTAGAGAGAAAGTTGAGCTCTAAGCCTATGGACAGAGAAACCAGGAGGAAGGAAGTACTTCATTTCATGAATACACAGCTCCAGAAAAGCCCGGGAATTCTCAATGCCAGATTATGAAGACAAGAGTGTAAAGTGTGGCTGGAGTCAGAAAGCTCAGTTAAAAGTACTTGTACTGTGCAGTGGGACTCCCAGATCCCTTCTGTAACCCTACACTGGTTGTATGACTGTTTCTCCCCATTTCCAGTGTCTGAATTTGGGCATGCCAGACACAGCAGGAAAGTGAGTGTGAGGGGCCATATTGAAACCAGAGAGATCAAATGAAGAGTTGACATCTTCAATGGTGAGACTTCTGGTTCTCTTCAACACTGTGCGGGTAAGATTCATCTATATTGCTGCATGTAGCAGTAGGTTGTTCTTTTTCATTGCTTAGTAATATTCCATTTCAAGACTATCCCAAAGTTTTGAAAATAAATTCTACTGTTGATAAACATTTGGGTTGTTTCCTGTTTTTAGCTCTTATATTCTTGTCTTGAATATTTCTTTTGATGGGTATAAGCACTCAGTGCCAGCAAGAGTAAAACAGTTTTGAAATATCTGCCCCAGTTTATATTCCCACCAGCAGTGTTTGAGAGCTCCAGTTGCTTCAAATCTATAACACCACTTGGTAATGCTTATTCTTTAATTTCAGCCATTTTGGTAGAGTTGTGGTAATATCTCATTTAATCTGCTTTTCCCTGATGATTGCATAACCCTCTTCAGTACCTTTTCATGTTTAATGGCTACTAAGGCAATTATTATTTTTATTTATTTATTTTTTTAGAGACAGAGTCTCACTTTGTCACCCTCAGTAGAGTGCCGTGGCTTCACAGCTCACAGCAATCTCCAGTTGTTGGGCTTAGACGATTCTCTTGCCTCAGCCTCCCGAGTAGCTGGGACTACAGGCACCCACCACAATGCTCAGCTACTTTTTTTTGCAGTTTGGCCAGGGCTGGGTTCGAACCCATTACCCTCAGTATATGGAGTAGGCACCCAACTCACTGAGCCACAGGCGCGCCCCTAAGGCAGTTATTTCTAAAGGGTAATGAAAGTGGACTATCACATAAAATATTAAAATTAAGGGTCGGGCGTGGTGGCTCACGCCTGTAATCCTAGCTCTCTGGGAGGTAGAGGCGAGTGGATTGCTTGAGCTCATGAGTTCGAGACCAGCCTGAGCAAAAGCCAGACCCTGTCTCTAAAAATAGCTGGACGTTGTGGTGGGCACCTGTAGTCCCAGCTGCTTGGGAGGTTGAGGCAAGAGGATGGCTTGAACCCTCAAGAGTTTGAGGTGGCTGTGAACTATGATGCCATGACACCCTACCAAGAGTGATAGAGTGAGACTCTGTGTCACAAAAAAATTAAAATTGGGTGGCACCTGTGGCTCAAAGGAATAGGGTGCAAGCCCCATATGCCAGAAGTAGTGGGTTCAAACCCAGCCCCAGCCAAAAACTGCAAAGAAAAAATTAAAATTAGTCATTAATTTACAGAAATGAAAAGCCTGAGCCTCTACATTTTGAGCATGCAGGACAATATAATAGAGTAGCTTTAAATATGAAACCTCAGAATATAAGAAAAGTGATATTTCACATTGGTAGGGTAAGAGTGGATTGTCCAAGGAGTTGTGTTGATAATCAGTAGAAAAAGGAAAGAAAATGGTTTTATTTCTTTTTCAGTGGTTAATTGATGACAGTTAATAAGATGTGGGCATCTCATCAAGGATGGTATCCTGGCCTCGTCTTGATTTCCTCATCAGTAAATAAAATATGGTTGAATTAGTTGTCTGCTAAGATCTCTCTCAGCTCAAATGTTCTGCAGTCGATCTAAACTGAGACGGTTGTTGCTTTTGTTTGTCTTTTTCAAAACTCAATTGAGCGGTGACATTTGGTAAATCAAAATAGCAAGACAAAAGTAAAAATAAACGTATCCAGCTTCCTCTCTTGAAAGCAGAGGAAAGATGACTGAGATGGGCCCATTCGAAGCCCCGAGGGCCTCACTGAGTTTTTGACATGCACTGTTTGTTTTCAATGGGAAATTACTCAAAATGTAATAAGGAAATATTTTGCTGAGTAAATAGATTCGTTTACATCTTGCGGCATGGACAGTTAAAAAGAATCCTGGCCTTTTGGCGCACTTGGCTGAAATCCCTAACAAAAAGAGGGATTTCTCTTTTCACCAGTATTTCTATCATTCCAAGGGGGTTCTTCCTCCTCCTCCTTTTGAAATTAGATATTTTAAGACACTTGAAATCCAGGGACGGAAAAAAGACTTTATTCTACTGAGATGAGGAAAAAAATTATTAATGTTTTGTGGTCAGTCTTTCCTGCAGCCTCCTCTGGCCTCTCTAAAGAGAATTCTAGCTGGGTCAGATCAGAACTCAGGGTTTTAGGAGGCAGGATGGAGGTAACAGTGAGACAGAGACACAATGCGACAAATGGAACGTGGGGTTTATATTGGAAAGGACATGATTATTCATGAGAAAGAAAACTGGAGAGGCAAGGGAGGATGGACAGAGAGTGAATAGAGAATAGTAGGACGTGGCCATGGAGAGGATTTGGATTTGGATTTGAGATGGGGGAGAAAGAGATTTGGGGAGTCAGGGGGGATTTCTGCAGTGAATATTGAGAGTAGAGGAGACCCAGAGAGCAGATTCAGCGTGATTGGCTGAACACTACAAATGTAGTTCCCTCTGCATTTCTTGGCAATGTTCCCTCTGTTGATGTAAAAGTTGAAACTGATTTCATTTGTATTTTTCAGCAGAATGTAGTTCTGTGAATCAAAACGTATGCACTGAAGCTAGGCCTGGAGTGAGGGGGGTTATATTTGGGTTACAGCACAAGAGCCAAAGCTTGTATCTCTCCTGGCTTCCACTTTCCCCTTGGCTTTGTTCCTTCCCTTTTTTCCTGGCCTCACAGTAAGGATGTCCCCTTCTCTGCCCCTGGGCCTTCTCTGTAGCACAGTGCCCTTCACTGATTCCTTAAATCCCAATACAGGTAAACATACATTTTTAAAATGTGTCAATTAAAAAATATCGATTGAAATTACCACCAATGTCACCTCACCTCTGTCCTTATTTGCAGAAGAAAACATGAGTTTTAGAAATAATTTTCCTTTCAAAATAATCAATACTGGGCCCTTGTCACCCCATATTTTCTTCTCCTGTTTCCAAACACTATCATAGTGCAGTGGGTAGAACAAAGCAGATTAAAAAAAATCCTGCTGCTAGAGTGCTAGAGTGTTTACAATCTAGTGAGCACACACACACACACACACACACACACACACACACACACACGGTGGCAATTGCACATGAATTTTATTGACACTGTGTGTGTGTACACCTATCTGACAGTGAGCTGGTGGTGAATGTTAAGAATGAAATGGGGAGCAGGATAAGAATGGGAAGTATTAGTATGGACAAAGATGGTTGAAATTTTAGATGGGTGGCGAGGGGAGGAAGGACTCATTCAGAAGGTGATCTTTGAGTAGAGCTATGAAGGAAGTAAGAGGGGGAATATTCCAATAGAAAGAAGGGCTAAGGACAGCTGTGAGTAGAAAGGTGCCTGTCACAGTGGCTGGACAAGACTGAGTGATGGGGATAACTTCCCTGTTGGAGGGAAGGGGGACAGCTCACGGAGAGCCTTGTGGGGCAGGGTGAGGACTTGGGCTTTACTTGATGTGACATAGGAAGCCATTGGAGGATTTGAGCAGAGAAGGGATGTCATGTGACTTAAATATCACTTTGGGGCAGTGCCTGTGGCTCAGTCGGTAGGGTGCTGGCCCCATATACCAAGGGTGGCGGGTTCAAACCTGGCCCCAGCCAAACTGCAAAAAAACAAAACAAAACAAAACAAAAAAAACACATTACTTTGGCTTCTATTCTGAGAATAGACTGAAGACCAGGGAAGATGCAAGGAGACCAGTTATGAAACCTTGTAGTAATCTAACTGAGAGAGAGTGGAGGCTTGAACCAGGGTAGTAGCAGTGGTTGTGGAGAGAAATCAATTTCTAGCTTATTTATAAGGAATGGTTGATGTGATTTGTTGACCATTTGCATATGGGATGTGAAAGAAATAGAGAAGTCAAGATGATTATAGGTTTTTGATAGGGTATAGTTGCTATTAACTGAGAAAGGAAAGACTGTAAACAGAGTAAACAGAGCATATTTGGTTGTAAATGTCAGGAAATCAGTGTCTGACATACTATGTGTAATAAGACACCCAAAGGAGATATTTGGTAGTCACGTGTACAGATGAGTTAATGGCAGTGGTTTGGACTATAGAAATAAATCATGGAGTTACATTACATGGGTGGTATTTAAAGCCACTTTTGGTATGGTCACCAAAGGAGTGTTTTTATCATACATAAAGAAGAGAACCAAGGACAGGGAACTGGGGTACAGCAGCATTTAGAAGTCAGAGAGATGAGGAAGAACCAGCAAAGGAGACTAACAGGTATGGCCAGAAAGAGCTTGTCCTGGAAGCACAGTGAAGAAAGTGCTTGAGAAGGGTGGCATGATTAAATGTTAAAAGTCGCTAATAGGTCAAGTAGAATGAGGATCAATTGGATTTAGCAAAATGGGGTTCATCAGCGGTATGAACAAAAACAATTTCAATGGAGTGGCATGGGTGAAAATCTTATTGAAGTCCTACACAGAAATGATCCAACAGAGAGAGGTAAATTAGTATAAAGGGGAAGAATTGCTGGAGCAATGTCTTTTAACAGGCATGATAGGAAAGAAAATGGAAAATGTAAGATCAAAATATCAAAGATTCTTCTGAATGGTTCCATTTTCTTGGTGAAATAAAAAGCAAGCTGGG
>CAUYRH010177191.1:0-13348 GCA_963574655.1 Perodicticus potto
TCAATTTAATAACTTTATTTTCCAAACATTTTGACATTTATTAAGTCAACTGGTTAACACCATGAGGGATACTTCCCCAAAGGCTTGGGAATTAACAATTCCTACTTCTGGTGCTGGGAGAACTGGATATCCACATGTAAAAGACTGAAACTGGACCCGCATCTTTCTTCATTCACAAAAATTGATTCAAGATGGATAAAAGACCTAAATTTAAGGCATGAAATGATAAACTCCTCAAAGAAAGCATGGGAAAAACACTTGAAGATACCAGACTGGGGAAAGACTTTATGAAGAAGACTTCTGTGGCAACTGCAATAACAAAAAAAATGAACAAATGAGACTCAAACTGAAAAGCTTCTGTACAGATAAGAATACAACCAAAGCAAATAGAAAACTTACACAATGGGAAAGGATATTTGCATATTTTGAATCAGACAAAAGCTTGATAACTAGGATCTACAGAGAACTCAAATTAATCAACATGAAAAAAGCCAATAATCCCTTATATCAATGGGCAAGAGAGATGAATAGAACCTTAACTAAAGAAGACAGATAAATGGCTAACATACATATGAAAAAAATGCTTATTGGCCCTAATTATTAGAGAAATGCAAATCAAAACCATCCTGAGATATTATCTAACCCCAGTGAGAATGGCCCATATCACAAAATCTCAAAACTGCAGGTGTTGGCATGGATGTAGATGGAAGGGAACACTTTTAACCTGCTGATGGGACTGTAAAATAATACAACCTTTTTGGAAGGAAGTATGGAGAACCCTCTAAGAACTCAAACTAGACCTCCCATTTGATCTACCTAGAAGAAAAAAAAAATCCTTTCACCGTAAGGTGTGTTGTACTAGACTATTTATCACAACTCAATTTACAATCACCAAAATGAGGAAACAGCCTAAATGCCCACTAACCCAGGAATGGATTAACAAGCTGTGGTATATGTATACCACGGAATACTATTCAGCTATTAAAAAAGATGGAGACTTTACATCTTTTGTATTAACCTGGATGGAAGTGGAACACATTCTTAGTAAAGCATCACAAGAATGGAGAAATAAGAATCTTATGTACTCAATTCTGGTATGAGGACAATAAATGACCTAGTACATGGTGGGAAGTGGGTAATGGGAGAGCAGAGAGAGAGAGTGGGGTGGAAGGTCACGGCATGTGGCACATCTTTTGAGGACAGGACACAATTATAATAGGGACTTTACCTAACAAATGCAATCAATGTAACCTGGTTCTTTGTACCCTCAATGAATCCCCAACAATAAAAGTAAAAACAAAAAAACATTTTCCCACTTCTTTCTCCTGCCCATCCATTCTAATTTTCACACTTCCTCATTCCTCAACAAAATTGTATTGTGGGTTTACTATGTGCTAGGCAGAGTTCTAGGCAGTTAAGCTGTAGTAATGAACAAAAGACAAAATTCCTTACCTCTGGCTCGGTGCCTGTAGCTCAGTGGCCAGGGCGCTGGCCACATACACTGGGGCTGGTGGGTTGGAACTGGGCCTGGGCCTGTCAAACAACAATGACAACTACAACCAAAAAATAGCCAGGTGCTGTGGTGGGCGTGTGTAGTCCCAGCTACATGGGAGGCTGAGGCAAAAGAATTGCTTAAGGCCCAGATTTGGAGGTTGCTGTTAGCTGTGACACCATGGCACTGTACTAAGGGTGAATAGTTAGACTCTGTCTCAAAATTAAAAAAAAAAAAATCCTTACCTCCATGATGCTTATGTTGTAGTTCAGGGGGTGGGAGGGTGAGACAGAAAATAGATATAATTAAAAAGTAAATTAAGTAATTTCTCAGATGATCAATAGTATAAAGAACAATAAATCAGGGAAAAGGGAATGAAAGGATTTTTCAGGGTATAAATTTTTAAATGTAGTTGGGGAAGAACTCACTAAGAAAGTGTCAACTGAGCAGACTAGAAGGAGGTAAAGGGACATGGTCGTGGGGAAGAGCATTCCAGTGGTCAGAGAAAAGTGAGTAAAGGAAGACAATAAGTTTCACTAGGGCACAGGAGAAAAGGGAATATTGTGCAGGGCTTTATAGGCCATGGTAGAGACTTTGGCTTTTACTTTGAGTGAAACGATGTAGTGTTCTGAACAGAGGAGTGATGGGATCTCAATTATGTCTTTAAAGGATTACTATGACTGCTATGTGCAGAACAACTAAAGAGGGGTAAGGCTAGAAGCAGGAACACTAGCTGGGAGGCTGCTGCAATGATCCAGGAGAGAGATGATAGTATCTCAGATGAGGGGTTGGAGGTGGTGAGAAGTGGTCAGACTTTGGATGTATTTTGAAAATGGAATTGACAGGGTATTATGTAGATTGAATGTAATTATAAAACCAAAGAGTCAAGGGTGTTTGGCTTGAACAACTAGAATGGGGCTGCCATAATGGATGGAAAGATTAGGAGCTCAGGTTTCTCAGCTTTGGACATTCTAAGTTAGGGGTGCTAATTAGACACCTACTAACCAATGTACTCTCTACTGTCTTCTTCTGCTTATCCATTTACCTGGTCAAATTTCTCTGTCACAAATCCTTTAATACCTATATTATTTTTAGTGTGACATTTCTTGGCTTAGAAATAATATTTTCCCCTACTTAGGCAAGAAAGTGGGTATTTTTGATATTTCCTTTCTCTTTAAGCCCAACAACCAATTAATCACTACATCCTGTCATTTATGCCTCCAAAATGACTCTCAAGTGCTGTCATTGCTTCTGTTCATATTTTCCCAATCTTTTCCCTGGTCTGATCATTTTTATCAGGGAAAATGGGTAGAGGGGTCCAGCTGAGTCAGAAAGTCAAGGTGGAGGCAAGGGACAGAGCCTAAGGAGGAGTATAATTTACTACCAGTCTTGAAAGTGAACCCATAGTATTTTCACACTTTGGGGCTTGGCCTGGAAATGGTGTTACTACAACCACTCCACTACTACCCAGCCTAGAATTACATTCAAGAGAGAAGGCTGAGGTTGAGCTGAGAAAGTGTGCCAATAATAGGATTATGACATCAAAGTCCCTACCCAACTATTTCTTTTTTCTTTTCTTTTTTTTTTTTTTTTTGCAGTTTTTGGCCAGGGCCAGGCTTGAACCCGCCACCCCTGGTATGTGGGACCGGTGCCCTACTCCTTGAGCCACAGGCGCAGCCCCCTACCCAACTATTTCTTGATCAACAACTTTCCTACAGAATCAGGCAGTGGACCAACCATGATGTTGCTGGAAATCTAGCACTTCTTTCATGACATAACTGGTCTCTCAGCCTAAGGTTGCAAGAGCTAATTACAGGGTGCAAGGTAGCTGAAATATATCAGGGAGAAAGACTGCACGAATGATCATGGAGGAGGAAGGACATGAAGTTTAAGGAGGTGCTAATGGAGGAGGTGGGTGGGTGGGAGTTAAGGAGGTGCTGACGTAGGAGGTGGGTGGGTGGGAGATAACTGAATTTCATTTCAAAGGTTTCTAAAGAGTCCCTCAACTTTTGGCATGGGTAGATGGGTCTGTGTCCAAATGAAATTTAACTAGTGTCTCATACCTGAATGATCCAGTTGGTACAACTGAACAACAAAATACTTGTTGGTGCCAAGTCACTGTTCTATTAATTCATATAATAATCACAACTGCTTTGTGAGGCAGGTACTATTATTATTCCCATTTTGTAGGTAATGAAATTGAGGAAAAGAGGGTTTAAGGAAGTTGTTCATGGTCAATAGGTAGAAAGTGACAGTGTTGGGGTTCAAACCCAGGCAGTGTGACTCACAGTCTCTGCCCTTAACCACTATGCTATGTCCTATGGTGAAGGCTAAATGAATGTCCCCTTGGATAGTCCATATCTGGGTGGCCCAGGTATTGACCAGACCAGACTCTGAGGTATTGATGGTTTGAGTAACTAGCCAGGGCAGTAGTAGGCTGGAAATGACTAATGCCATGAAGAGAAGAGGCCTGGATAGAGGGGTGTAGTGAGTTGTTATAAACGCATTCTGAGGAGTCTGGGGAGGAGGACCAATCATGTTATGTGTTGGTATAGCAGCAGTGCTGCCCCCCAGCACCTGGTTAATTCAGATGCCTACAGCTGAAGAGCAGATGGCTGTGGAACTTGTGAAAGGGGAAGATCTTTTATGTGAACAAGGTAGCAGTAGCTGGTGTGGATTGGGCTAACAGGGTAAGAGGGATCAACAACTGATTTGAAGGTGTTATAGATGTGGGTGGAGGGAAAATCACAATGAAGTTCATTGGGAAAATTTCCCAAGGGCCTGAAGATTATGTTGAACTGTCATTGCCTCAACTGTAGTATCATAGAGGCATACTGGAAGTTTGGTCAGATATGGGGCAACTAAAAAACTCCCTAGACCAGTTCTCAAAATGTGCTGTGCATCAAAATCACTTGGTCAAGCACCGGTTAAAAAGGAATATTTAATTTTTTTTTTTTTATTAAATCATAGCTGTGTACATTAATGCAATCATGGGAAACAATGTGCTGGTTTTTTATATACAATTTGAAATGTTTTCATCAAACTGGTAACATAGCCTTCACTGCATTTTCTTAGGTATTGTGTTAAGACATTTATATTCTACACCTAGTAAATTTCACATGTACCCTTGTAAGATGCACCGTAGGTGTGGTCCCACTAATTACTCTCCCTCCACCCATCCTTCCAAAAGGGAATATTCCTGAGCTCAACGACTAGTGGATCTGATTCAGGAATCTTCATTTTAGGATTAAGATGTGGGCAGTTTATAGACCACATTATGAAACATGCTCCATCAGATTACATACAAAGTTTGAACATCTTTGTTGGCCTGCAGAGGTGGTGCTCATAGGCACAGACAACCTCTATCCTGTTAAGAATGTGGCACCTTGGAACATAAACCACTGGGCTGCCTCATATGGAACCTGGATCTTTATGTTATACACATGCATCTATTTGCCTGTTACCTATGTTGTGGCTTGGTTAAATGGCCATGACATTCTTTAACTGGAACAGGATGGGTGTAAGTCTCCCTTGGCTGTTCCAGGCTATAATGGTTTAAACTCATGACCACAAGCTACTTGTCTCTCTTAAGGGAAGTATCTCCCTATCTTAAAAAGGGCCTTGATCACTAAGAGCTCTCATTTTTACTTGGGGTAATTGACTTTGGTTAGGACAAACTTCCTGGAGAAGTGGGTGCAGGGGCAGAGATCAAAGTACTCAGGTCCTCCTGTGACAGGACAACACCCCTACCCCACACCTGGATGTTTAGGCATTAGTTAACAGTACAGGCCAGGTCTGGGATAGAAGTAAACAACCTCTTAAGCTATTGAAAAGTCATTTCTGTGTCTGAAAATCAAATTCTCATAAGGAGAATGAATGATGGGGAAGTGAAAATACAGAGGTGGTAGATAAATTGTTGGTGGTACCAAGGATTTACTGAAACCTTCAATTGTCTCAGGGGACTTCATTTCAGAAAGACCTACAGTTTTATCCAGCACTATGTAAACTCTGGCAGAACACAATGTAGAAACACCATTTTCACACTTTGGGATTTGGCAAGGAATTGGTGCTACTGTAATCACTCTATCACCACTCAGCCCAGAAGTTCCTTCAAGTCATATTAACTGAATTTAACATTGTGTATGTAGACAACTTTGGATTTAGAAGGCTCTAGATTAATAGAAAGAATTTTAGATAGTGATCACACTGAGCCTGGGAAAATCTTGACAAGGAAGATTCTCCTTTTTATTTTCAGAGAGAATCTCAAGGCCAACATAGAGGTAATGGAGGATGAGATGAAACCTGTTCCAAGATGCTGTCTAAAGTTTTTGTTTTACAGAAGGCCTTGACTTTAGACTTAAAGGCTATCACATAGTCATCCTTGTCAACTGGGGTGGTCCCTCTGTCTCTTGATAGGTAGTGTCTTTATTTACTTTAGAGGTGTGAGCTGGATTCTAGCTGTCAGAGGGATGGGTTTAACAGCAAATTCTCTGTAATATTTAGGGGTGGGGTAGGAGGGCAGAGGGAATGCTGGCAGCAAAACTCTGACAAAGTGAAGGATGAGTCTTGAGGGCAATAATGTGTAGTCTACTCTCGGGCAGGAGTGGTGTATGAACAAAGGGGAATTTTCTTTTTTGAGACAGAGTCTCACTCTTGTCACCTTGGGTGCTGTGGCATCATGGCTAACAGCAACCTTAAACTCTTGGACTCAAGTGATCCCCTTGCCTCAGCCTCCAAAGTAGCTGGGACTACAGGCACCTGCCACCATGCCTGGAGAGTTTTTCTATTTTTTTTAAGTAGAAATGGGGTCTCACTCTTGCTGAGGCTAGTCTTGAACTCCTCAGCTCCAGCAACCCATCTGCCTCAGCCTCTCAAAGTGCTAAGATTACAGGCATGAACTGTCCCTCCCAGCAACAAAGGGGAATTTTAAGTATAGTGGGCACCAAGAAATACTAGGGCTGACTTTAGCTGCACAGGCTGAAGTTGGAACTGTTGGACCAGGGACTTGTTTAAGGCGCTCTGCACATAACTCACTCTAGATATGGCTCTTTGCTAAATTCTTTAATGCAATTATCACATTTAATCTTTATAACCCTATAAGGTAGGTACTATAATATTATTACCTCTAGTTTACAAATGAGGCTATTAAGGCACAAAGAGGTAGTAAGTGACGGAGCTAGTAGTTAATAAAGCTGGGACTCCCTGTGTGACACTGAACCTGGGATATACTATCTTCTCCAGTTCTATAGGAACACACCTCATCCATTAAAGCAGTGATTTTTGTGCTGTGGGAGGATCTTAGGTGTCCTGCGAAAAATTTTAAAGACCATTAATTCAATTATTTTTAAAAGATGTTCAAAGCACAGTTAAGTATATTCTTTTTTTTTTTTTTTTTCTATAGCAACCTCCAATTACTGGGCTCAAGCAAGTCTCTTGCCTAAGCCTCCCAAGTAGCTGGGACTACAGGCCCCCGCCACAATGCCCAGCCATTTTTTGGTTGCAGCTGTCGTTGTTTGGCAGGCCCGGGCTGGATTCGAACCCTCCAGCTCAGGTGTACATGGCCGGCGCCTTAGCCCGTTGAGCCACAGG
This sequence comes from Perodicticus potto, assembly GCA_963574655.1. Lineage (NCBI taxonomy): Eukaryota > Metazoa > Chordata > Mammalia > Primates > Lorisidae > Perodicticus > Perodicticus potto. The sequence goes on from CAUYRH010177191.1 coordinate 7,082, forward strand.
CACCGAGCCAAGTATATTCTTTTTTTTAATTATCATCTTAAGAGTTTTATTTTTTTTTCTTTTATTTACTTCTGAACTTTTTATTGGCCTCTTGCTCCCAAGGGTACCCTGCTCCTGCTACCTCAACCCTTCAGAACTTTGGAGTCATTGACCTCAGATACTACTTTGCTGTCCATTAACCTGCAGGTGGTGGTCTTTTGGATAATGTGCATGGAGTTGGGTTGTCCAGGGAATCACTAAGATTGAAGTCCTCCCTGTCTTCCAGCAGGTGGTAATCTCAGCCTTTGGCGTGACCCTCTACCCAGGTCTGTGCTACTTCTGATTCCAGATGCTGCAGGAGCCCATTGAGCTGCTCCATTTACATGTCATAGTGAGCCTCCACCTCCCTCAGGATGTTCTCCAGGATGGCCTTCAGATTTCTCATGGAGTCCAGGATGATTTTCAAGGACTGGATTGTAGTATTAGCTCTGTGAGCATCACCCCTACAGCTCTGATATCAGTAGACCACGAGGAGATCACTGTGGTGCTCTCCTCAATCAGTTGGGAGCAGTACTTGTCTAGCTTTTCTTGGTTCTTCTGAGCCAGCTTGTCAGAATGGGCCCAGATGTCTGCCATGATTTTGCCGAAGTCCGGGGATTTGGAGTATTTACCTCCATGGTCAACCCAGAGCTGTCAATCTGGGTTTGTAGGCCTTTTCTTTCTTCCTTGTGGTTATTCTTTATGAAGAACAGCTCCTCCTTGAGAGCATCGACACCTGTTTTTAGCTGCAGGCAAGCAACAGTGATGTCATTAATGACCTTGCAGAGCCCATAGACGTTGCTCTTCACAGACTGGTGCATGGGCAGCTCTGCCTAAGACTTGACTCTAAAATCATTGGCAGCAAGATGGGTACTGCCAATCCACAAATGATATGGGCATTTTCCAGAGAATTTATAAAGATCTGAGCCTTCAGGTCTTTGATGGTCTTGCAGTAATGCGCCCAGTCTCTGACCTGGGGCCCCTTCTTTTCCAAGTGGTCCTGAATTTTGCTCTCTAGCCTCCATGATCAGTCTCAGGCTGGGCAGTTTTCTGATAGAGGGGCTAATGTCTTATGAATTGGACATGTATTGACAGAGGATGATCTGGGCTATTATGGTAAAACCTTGTTGATTTTGTCTGATGTGCCTGTTTTGTAGGTAACAGCATGGAATGGGTATTAATAGTAAGAGATAGGATGTGCTCTCCATGGAGGAAGGATGGCTCTGCCTTGGTGGTGAGGTAATGTGGCTGACTCTGAATCCAGCCTCTATTTTCACGCAGTTATCTATTTGTTTGTAAAGTTTGGAGCTTGGGTGGTGTGGTAGAAAAGGAGGCTTGGCTACCTGGCTAACAAGTTACACTGTGCATGGAGCTCTATGGGGAACTGAAACTGTAGTATAATTCACTGCCATTCACTCTATCTAAGGCATAAGGAAGTGGAGCTCTTGGAAATATAGGTCTAGTAGCTTTGATCCTAACTGCCAGGTGGGTAGTAACTAAGAACTGGAGGTCTAATTCTACATTCTTCCTGTAAAGCTTGCAAAACACAGGGCACAGAGCTTTAGGACTCTGTCATTCACTGGTCCCAGGTGAGAGCCCCAGAAGCCAACAGCATTCTAGGACAATAATTGTTCCCTCTCCTAGCAAGGAGGCAGGTCAAAGGGGCCCCAGCTGCCATAGAACCCACGTTGCCAGCTGGAATGCTGAAACATCATTAGACAAGAAGGCAAACAACAGAATTGTGGGAGGAAGAAGGATGTGGTTGAGCTAGAGATAAAGGTCTTAAATGGCTCATCAGACTGAGATAAAGGAATATGTTGGGAGCTGAGATACAAAATCAAACAGGGCAAGAGACACCTAAAGAGACTGGTGGACGGATGAGGACGAGCCAGCCAAAGTAAACAAAAAAGATGTGATCTAGACACATTCTGGAGGCCAGGAGTTAGTGTCCTACACTGGGTTTTAATAATCTGGTTTACATGGATAGGGTAAGTTCTGTCTAAGGGAATCTGGGTGGGACAAGATGACTTCCTAAAAGATGGATAATAAAAGGCAAAAATCAAAGTATTCAACAAAGAGGTTTGTGAATAAGTGATGTAAAAGTGTAGGAGTTATTTCACAGAGAAATAGAAGCCACTGGAAAGGCATCTGATTATTTTGCTAGCAGGAAACCCTCACAGTCTCCTGGTAAACCCATCCTTAACTTCTTTTGCTCTGGCTTCATAAAACATGGTTCTCATCTGACAGTTACTTGCCCCACTTTCTCCTGCCTCCTCTGAGACTTCGCTCTATGTCTTATCCTTTGTATACGTACATTTTAATATTTCCATTTCAGCCTATACATCTTTTAAAACCAACAAATCACCCTTCAACTCTTACTTTCCCTTGACCACAGCCCTCCTCTTTTCTTTCTTTCTCATTCAAACCTCTGGACAGATAGAGTAGCGTCCCTTTCCTATTTCCTTAGTTTCTATTCGCTCCTCAATGGTTTGAGGTATAAACTTCTATCATTCTCAAGAAAGTTGTCTGACAAAGGTCATTAATCATTGCCTTGATTGCCAAATATGACTCACACTTTAGTACTTATCTGGATCAGTCCCTCTATAACACGTGATGTTGCTGAGAGTTCTTTTCTTCCTTAAACTCTTCTGCTCCCTTGGGATTACATGACCACTTTCTATTTTGATTATGTAGCTAGCTCTGATTGTTGCCTTTCAGCTGAAGTGACTGGAGCCTCTTCTGTTTACCCATTACCAGTGTTATTTCCTGGGGTTCTGGGATCTACTTTCTTTTTCTACTTACTCTCTACCTTTTCCCTAAGGAATGCCATCCATTTTCAAGTTTGTATTATCATTTGATGTACTGGCAACAGATCTCAGTCTCCAGTTCCAGCTTTTACTTTCATCTCCAAATTTGGATATCCAGTCTCTCTGGGCATTACCTCTACTGCATACCACCATCTATTCCTGTTTATTGAGGTAATATAGTACAGTAGTTCAGTACCCAGGTTGAAGAATCAGATTGCCTGGATTTGAGTCTCAACCTGGTCACTTACTAACCTTCAGCAAGTCATTTAACCTCTCTATACTTCCATGTGTAAAACAGAGATAATAATTAGTACTCATAGCTTAATGCTGTTGTAAGGATACATGAGTAAAGTGCACATAAGGAAATTCCTAACAGATTGCTCAACATATGTTAGCTACTGTTATTATCAATAATTCCTATCTTGTTTGGGACTCCACTTAAGAACACCAGAAACTTGAGTCATTTTCCTCATCTTTCATCTCCTCCCATAGCCACTTAATGAGGAATACTTGCTTGAATCTCTCTTGCTCTCTCTCTCTCTTTTTTTTTTTTTTTTTGCAGTTTTTGGCCAGGGCTGGGTTTGAACATGCCACCTCTGGCATATGGGGCCGGGGACCTAATCCTTTGAGTCACAGGCACCGCCCCTTGCTTGAATCTCTTAAAGCCATCTCAAATCAGCCTTTGCCACTCTCCATCCCCCAATCTCTTGCTCTTTACCACTTTTCAATCAGACTGCTGATACCCTAACCATTCTTCCTATCTCCAACCAACCTGCACATCCTGCAATCCACCCACTATAACTGCAAAGTTATTTTCCTACAACACAAATTTAACTATGTTGCTTCTTAATATAATTTTCAGCAACTCTCCATTTCCTACAGCAGGGTTTCTCAAAATATATACATCAGAATCACACCATTTTTTCATTATCATGCTCCACCTCCACCAATGGAGCTTTTTTAGACAACAAGGAGCCTTTTCCTCATTGATCTCCACCATGAAATTTTAATACTGCAGCTTATTGTACATCTGTTTATGTGCTATGGTCTTTTGGAGAACTATAAACCACTGTAACATCTAAATTTTTTCATCAGTTTTTGTTCCTTTTAGGACAATATCAACCCTGTTGCAAATGCATGATCTATAGTGTCAGACACTGCTATTCAAACGGTCTTCTTGAGGTTACAGTTTCTATAATGTCATTTCTCATTCTCTTTATTTCTTCAACTATTCCTTCTCAAGACTCTGTTGTAGGTTTTTCTTCTTCTATCTGCCCTTTAAATACTGGAATTCCGTAAGGCTCAGAATTATTCCCTCTTATTATTCTACATGTGCTTTTAGGTGAATTTTATCTATTTCCATAGTTTTAACTATAATCTATCATGCTGTTGATATCCAAATCCATATCTTCAATGAAGATGATTCTCATGAGCTCCAGCTTCTTGTTTCTTGTTGTTCTAAGTATGGTCCACAGACTAGCAGCATGTGGTATCACCTGAGAGTTTATCAGAAATGCAGATTCCCAGATTCCATCCCAGCCCTCCTGAATCAGAATATGTATTTAAACAAGATCCTTAGATATTTTACATGAATATTAAAGATAGAGAAGCCCTGGGTTGAACCCTATTACCAGCTCTCTAACAGACATCTGCAATTAGATGTTCCATAATCACATTAATCCTCATCCCCTATATGTGTTAGGTAATGGTAACACAGTTTACTCAGTCATCTACATAAGAAATCTGGACCACTCCTTCTTTATTATTTATATCTAATTGGTCACAGTCCCTATTGATCTACCTACTAAAATGGGTCTTGAATTTATTCCATCTACTATGCTCATCATTACTGCCTTGATCTCTTCTTAGGTATGTATGTATGTGTGTGTGTGTGTATATATATATATATATATATATATATATATATATATATATATGTATATGTATATATGTATATATATATATGTATATATGTATATATATGTATATATATATATATATATGTATATATATATATATTTTATTTTTTATTTTTTTGCAGTTTTTGCATGGGGCTGGGTTTGAACCCGCCACCTCTGGCATATAGGGCTGGCGCCCTACTCCTTTGAGCTACAGGTTCTTAGGTATATTGTCACAGTAAGGTCCTAACAGATTTCTCTACATCACTACAGTCTTAATCTCCTCTTAGGTATATTATCACAGTAAGGTCCTAACAGATTTCTCTAATGACAGTCTCTCGACCCTGATTTAGCTGCCAATTATTGCTACAGTCATATTCTTAAAATGCAAACCTGGCTCTCCCTTGTGGTTTTCAGAGGCTCCTGGCTGCAGGATGCCAAGGGCTCCAAGATGGCAGTATAGAGACATCTTCTTACCAACCTCCCTTGGAAAGATGGGGGAGAGGAGGGACAAGCTCCTCCACTTGGATCATCCTTCCCGGAAACAATGTTAAGAAGGCACAGGGTGACAGCATGGGACACAAGGAGTGGAAAAGATAAGAAGGGAGGGAGGCCAACATGGAAAGCGGGTGCAGCAGAGATGTGACCCAGGGACGGCATCTGTGCATGGAATCTCTGGGAGATTAGGGCCATTGGAGAACCTCCTCCACCCCATGGCCTCCTGTAGGGGAGCACTGGGGGACAAGTCTAATTTTAGGTGAGCCTGTCTTTCTGGGCAGAGGGTGTGGAGTGAAATGTGTGGGAACTGGGGATCCACAAGATTGTCAGGGGCACAAAAGCCAATCCTTTCACAGAGGACTAGAGTGTGGACTTTCCTGAGGCTTCTTTGGGATGGAGCTGGTAACTTGTGGCTAGGAGCTCCCCTATGTGGAGCATAGGTGGGTCTAGGAATGGAATCCAGTCAGCAGGGAACCTGGTTGCCTGGCAAGCACAGGGAAGGCAGTGCTCCTCTATCCCACTTCAGTGAGACTCAGGTGGCACGGAGATCACTGAGGCCTTAAGTCTGCTGATGCCCACATGGGCCCAGCTTGGCACAGTTTTCCAGGGCCTGGCTGTATGGCTGGCTTTGGTTTCACCTTGCAAGCTCAACCACTCATCTTTGGCTGATCCTGCAGCACCACAAACCAGATTGGAGAGGTCCCGCCTTCCCTACAGATGTCCTTTTAATCTCCAGGTTTCACGTGGATCTCCGAGGCATGACCCTTCCTCAAAAAAGTCACATAGCGGGAGGGCGGAGCAAGATGGCAGCCAAGTAACAGCTTCCTTGCGGCTGGGCATGGTGAGACTGGGGAAAGAGGACTTCAGGCATCTCTGGCAGGCGGGATCTACCCAGGAACTTCCCCTTGGGGACACAGGGAGACAGCGTGAGGCTTCTGGACATCCCGAGGAAGGCAAAAGCGGCAGAGACTGGGCAAGTGGTTGCGTCTGTTCTTTCGGTCTGATCCTGTTGGCGGCTGTGGGTGGGGCAACAGTGGGACTGCAGG
>CAUYRH010177192.1:0-11349 GCA_963574655.1 Perodicticus potto
ACCTTAAATTCTAAGATCTGTTGCTTTCCTTGTACCATAAGTTAAGTTAGAAAAGTTGCTTTTCATTTCCTTTCAAGTATTTCTCTTTTGTTTACTATAAATTGTGAATATTTCAATAATTGTTTACCGAAGGCAGGGTACCAGCCACATACACTGAAGGTAGCAGGTTTGAACCTGGCCCGGCCAGCTAAAAACAAAACAATGCAACTGCAAAAAAAAAAATAGCTGGGCATTGTAGTGGATGCCTGTAATCCCAGCTACTTGGGAGGCTGGAGCAAGAGAATCGCTTAAGCCCAAGAGTTTGATGTTGCTGTGAGCTGTGATGCCATGGCACTCTACCCAGAGCGACAACTTGAGACTCTGTCTCAAAAAAAAAAAAGACTAGGCCAGGGCACATTTTTCTCAGGACATCTTGAGATAATATGCTCTGGCTAGCCATACACATTCTACTCAAATCTATTAAAACAAACAAAAACTAAAACAAAAAACAAAAGATCGGGTCACATTTCTGTAGAAAACACCTTGCTTTGTCAATTTTCTCTCTTACATAGAAATTAAGTAATTTTCCAGTTCTAGCTTCAAAGATTCAAAATTAAGGATTCAGAGTATTTATCAGTATATCACTTACAGATTTTCTGTTTTGAATCCCTAGATAATTTTTTAGTAAATTTCATCTCAAAAGGAACAAAACTATGGCAGGTTTGTGTGTGTGTGTATCTGAGTCTGAGTATTGTATGACATTAAAGGACTTTCTCAACTTACAGAGTAACTTTTATATTTGAAACCAGCTTTAATTATTAAAATTGTATACCAGGAAATTAGGGCTGTTGCAGTAATTGGTTGCAAAGAACTTGCTATTGGGTGTTGTGTCAGAGAATGCTTTCAGTGATAAGTTTCTGTGTATCAATGTTTAGTTCAAAAGCAGAAATTTACTTTTCATACTAACATGGAATTTTAGATTTAGAAGACTGTAATAACAGTAACAACAACTATACATAGCAGACATTTGTATGCCAACATCATGCTAGGCACTTTATAAGAATTATCTTGTTTGATGTCCATAACAGAAGAAAACTTATGTTTATATGGATGGAGATGGAAAGTATTCTTCTTAGTAAAGTATCTCAAGAATGGAAGAAAAAGTATCCAATGTACTCAATACTTTTATGAAACCAATTTATAATTACTCACAAAGTTCTTATGAAAGATGGATCACAACTATAGCCTAGGACAAAGGAGAGAAGAAGAGGGGTATCGGAAGGGAGGGAGGAGGTTTGATGGAGGGTAAATGGTGGGACCACACCTATGGAGCATATTGTAAGGGTATAAGTCAAATCTACCAAGTATAGAACATAAATGCCTTAACACAGTAATTAAGTAAATGAGGTGAAAGCTATATTAATTAGTTTGATGTAACCATTCCAAATTGTCTAAAAAAAAATTAACACATTGTACCCCACAAAGCATAAATATATTTATGATCTGTGTATATATAACTTAATAAAAGGGAAAAAAATAGAAGAAAATGTAACCAAAAAGATTAATTTTAAATATTTTAGAAGACATTTTTTCTGATTTTTTCATTTAATTTTTTATAACATAAAAGCCACATAACTTAAAAACCTGCAGTAATGCTGAATTTGGCAATGAATAAGATAAGTCATTTATTTGTAGTAAGAGTCCCTTCTGTTTATTTGTAAACTGTCTCACTGTATGGGAAACCCAGTGCCTCTCACGGGTTTCTAGTTCTAAACATGCCAGTCTTCCAGATTTTTGAAAAACATTTCCTAAGTTAAAATGGAAATTAATGTAATCACTGTTTTGAGACATACAGTTTTATTACTTTTATATTTTTAATGGAGTGTACTCTTAATAAACAAAATGTATAGCATGTCCTTGTTTTTTCCTACACCAAAATAAGCCCCATATGTGCCACACCAAAAGACTGTCCATTTACCAATATGCTCATGTCTTTTAAGTTTCTTTACAAATGTGAAATGTCTGACATTTGAAAAACTATTTATAAATCATATTGAAATTATCCGAATACATTTTAAAATGTAGACGTTTGTAATTAGTTCTTATCTCAGCAGGGTTTGTGTATGAGAGTCTTCCTAGTTTATACTAAGACAGTATTTAGATTAATTTGAGAAAGCCCTAAAAGAGTGTACCACTAAAACCTGCTGTATTCATCAAATCACCTTTCTTATTTTTGCTTGTTTGTGTCTTTTTGGAGTTTCACTGTTGTTTTTTGTTTGTATGTTTTATTTGGCAGACCAGAAACTTTGTATGCAGCTGTAAATAAGAAACCTACCTCTGCAGCCTATCCAGTTGGAGAAGGTAAGCTTTTGGCAGCTTGTAAGTAAGATGGGAATCAGTTCAGCTACTGACTAATTAACTGACTTCATGCAGTTTTTATTCTCCCTGTTTCTGCATCTTCTAGTGTTAAAGGTAAAGTTAGGAAAACCTGCCCCTGTCTGTTTCACACGAGCAGTAAGAATATAGAAGAAATATGGCTGAAAATACTTGGCACTTTTAAAAAGATAGTACTTCAGCATAGACCGGCTTAAAAAGATCATAAATAAAGTGTTGCAGTGAATGATGATAGATGTTTGGGAGGTAAGGAAAATTCAGTCTATTTAGTCGCTTAAATTTCATTTTGATTACAGTGTCATAAATTATTAAGGGAGATCAAAGTACACTCTATCATAAATATTTCAAAGAAATTTTAATGTCTCTTTGGTTTTAATTAATAAATTATTTTGATTTTGTCAATGTGATGAAAAATGAAAGGTTGTTTACCGTAATTTCAGACGATATTTGTCTGTAATAGTTACATAGATTTATAAATGAAATATATATATGTTCATTGTAGAATTAGTTGAATAGTTGAAGTACATTTTATTTTTAGTTTAACAAATCAGTTTAATGGTAATTAAACAGTTCATTCGGTATCTGCCATGTTGACAATTCCATGCTGAAAAATACAAGGATAAGAATAAATAAAACAGTCTCTGAAATGCTCACAGTAGAGTGGAGCATACAGTTGTGATAAATTCCATAATGAGTGAACAAAACAACTTAATTTTGAGTAGGACCTATGAACCTACAGAGGTGGCAGTGTTACATCATCTTAAATAATGGGTAGGATCTTGCATGGTGACAAAGAAAGAGAAAGTGCTCCTGATCCTCCTGGACAGAGGGAATGACATGAGCTGAGATGAGGCATCATGGTGGAATTTTGGGGTACTTCAGGTCACCAGTGAGGCTAGAACCATAGGTGTTCTGTGGAATGAGTGCTATGAGATGAGCCCAGGAAAGTAGTGAGGAGCACGTTGGAAAGGACCTTACTTACTAATGAAGTATCCCTAAACCTTGTAATCACTTTGTTTTGTTAAATCAGCTAAAATGAGTAATACTGGGAATGTAGATAACAAATAGGTTGTAGATGGTGTTTCTAATCCTTTCTAGTTGATGATATTCAGATCAGATTCCATGTTGGCAATTATAAATAAAACTTTCTAAAAAGGAAGGAAAAAGACTTCAAAAACTCACAATTTCTTGTAACTAGTAGTAATCATAGGAACAAAAATCAAAACCAATATAAACATTCAGAAATTTCTCTTGCAGTAATAAACAAATATTAATCAATATATTTAAATTTCAGATCAACGTGAGGTACAGATTCCATAGTTTGCATTTGTAAGATTAAAATCTGATTTATAGGTAGTGTGCCATATACCATATAATGTACTTGTTGGATGGGAATTTACTCAACTCATTTCCTCCTCCCTGCCTTCCCCTGCTTGAATTTCATTGAGTTTTTCTCTCATGTGAGCATATAGTTGTTAATCTGCTAGTTCTAGTTTAGTACTTGGTATGTGTGATATTTGTTTTTCCATTCTTGTGGTACTTCACTTAAGAGAATGGTCTCCAATTTCATCCAGGTTGTTGCAAAAGATACATAATCTCTCTTTTTTATGCCTGAGTCATTATTCTGTGGTATAAATATACCACAATTTATTAATCCATTCATTTGTTGAAGGGGGCACATGGGTTGTTTCAACACCTTTGTAATTATGAATTGTGCTGCTGTAAACATTCAAGTGCAAGTCTCTTTATGGTAGAATGCCTTTTTTTCTTTTGGGTAAATATGTAGGAACAGGGATTGCAGGATCAAATGCTTGGTCTACTTTTAGGTCTTTGAGGAATTTCCATACTGCCTTCCATAGAGGCTGCACCATTCTCCAATTTTACCAACAGTATGTAAGTGTTTCTTTCTCTCTGCATCCATGCCAGTAACTGTTGCTTGGGGGCTTTATGATGTAAACCATTCTTTCCCTGGGGTTAGGTGATATCTCAGCATGGTTTTGATTTGCATTTCTCCGATGATTAGAGACATTGAGCAGTTTTCATTTGTTTGTTGGCTATTAGTCTTTCCTTGCAAGATAAGTTCCTATTCACATCTCTTGCCCACTTTTTAATAGAGTTTGATTTTTTCCCTATTTGGTTGGCTTCAGTTCTTTGTAAATTCTGATTATCAGCTCTATGTCAGATAGGTAGCATGCAAATATCTTTTCCCTTTCTGTAGGTTGTCTTCTTGCTTTGTTGTGTCTTTCAGTGTGCAGAAACTCTTTAAATTAATCGAGTCTCATTTATTTATTTTTATTGTTGCTGCACTTGCCAGTGGGGTCATCTTCATGAATTCTTTCTCTAGGTGGATAAGATTTAGAGACTTTCCCACACTTTCTTCTAGGATTTTTTTTTGCAGTTTTTGACCAGGGCTGGGTTTCCACCACCTCCAGTATATGGGGCTGGCGCCCTACTCCTTTGAGCCACAGGCACTACCCCTCTTCTAGGATTTTTGTAGTTTTGTGTCTTAGATTAAAATCTTTTATCCATCATGAGTTACTTTTGTTAAGAGATGCAGGTCCAGTTTTAGTCTTTTACATGTGGTTAACCAGTTCTTCCAGCACCATTTATTGAATGGAGAATCTTTCCCAGTGTATGCTTTTGTGTGCTTTTTCAAAGATCAGATGGCAGTATGAGGCTGTCTCATCTCTAGGTTCTCTACTCTATTCCATAGATGGCTGTCTCCATTATTGTGCCAGTACCATGCTGTTTTGATCACTATGGACTTATAGTTTAGTCTGAAGTCTGGTAAAGTGATGCCTCTATTAGTGTTGGCTATTTGAGGTCGGATTCCATATGAATCCCAGAACTATTTTTTCTAGATTTGTGAAGAATGATGTTGGTAATACAATGGGAATTGCATTGAATCCATAGATCAGTTTGCGTAATGTAGACATTTTAACAATGTTGATTCTTTCAAGCCATGAACATGATCTATTCTTCTATCATTTGACATCCTCTGCAGTTTTAAACGAATATATATTGAGCATCTATTAAGTCAGGGACTGTGCTAGGGACTGGCTGGGTCATTGTGATGGAACTTGACTTCTAGTGCTACTATTTGCTGGATATTGGACATTTCTGTAACTATGTATATAAAATAATGAGAAAAGAATTTAGCAGATTAAAATATATTTTGTATAAGAAGGTTAAAAGATAACTTTTCCAGCCAGACATGGTGGCACACACCTGTAATTCTAGCACTCTGGGAGGCTGACGAAGGTGGATTGCCAGAGCTAAAGAGTTCAAGACCAGTTTGAGCAAGAGCAAGACCCTGTCTCTACTAAAAATAGAAAAACTAGCTGGGTGTTATGGCAGATGTCTGTCATCCCACCATTAGGTATGATGCCATGGCACTCTTTCCAGGGTGACAGAGTGAGACTGTGTTTAAAAAAAAAAAAAAAAAAAAAACCTTTTCCTGTCTTTGACTCCATTATCTAAGTAACTGAGTGACTTAATCTCACTGAGTCTCAGTTTCATTATCTATAAAGTAAAAATACTAACATCTGTTAAACCCCAAGTCAAAGCTTTATATTAAATCAAATAACCTTTTTCTAGGGATTTATTAAATAATTACTTTATTCCCTTTTCTGTCTTCAGATCTTTTTATATTAGGCTTCCTTAATGCACAAAATCCTTTACAGTAAATTTATGCAAGATCTTGGAGATTAACCTAATTTCTTATCACATCTGTAATTTTACAACCAAAATCTGCTTCTTTTTGCTTTATTCTCTATAGAATATATTGCACTTTATCCATATTCAAGTGTGGAACCTGGAGATTTGACTTTCACCGAAGGTGAAGAAATATTGGTAACCCAGAAAGATGGAGAATGGTGGACAGGAAGTATTGGAGATAGAACTGGAATTTTTCCGTCAAACTATGTCAAACCAAAAGATCAAGAGGTAGAGTTATTTTGATATTAAAAATAAAATCACTCCATTCTTATTGACCAAGATTTATACTTTAAAACAGAGATATCATGAAGGTAGGTAGGCCTGAGCCTCATGATAACTGGAAGTAGGAGCGGTTCTGGATTTGGAGCGTCTCGAAAAGGACCCTCCTGAAGGAGTTTGTGAATTTTTATTTACATTAAGGCTCTAACATTAATGTGACTCGGCTTACACTATTGAATTCCTGCTCCATTTCATCGCACCACCAGTATGTAGGGCAGAAGGTCTCATAATGTTCTCATTTCAGTAACTTCACAGTCTTAAAAATTTTTGAGGACCCTCAATGGTCTTTTTTAAGTATATGGGTTATATCTAGTGATATTTACCATATTAGAAATTAAAACAAATAATTTAAATATTAACTCATTTAAAAATAACATTACCTACCAAGTGTGATGTGGTAACTTCATTCACTAGTCATTTGGAAGATACTAAATCACTGAATTATGCAGATATTCCCTGTATTTGACATATTTGATATATATCAAAAAACACGTATGATATCAAAAAAATCACATTTGTTTGTGTTACCAGTCATCAGAAAAATCTTTAAGCACTAGGAGACTATCAAACTCACAGTGATAGTAGATACAAGTTTTCCAAAATTTTAATTTTCCTTTGAAAGCTTGAATTTTATCATTGGCCACAAATCTTGTCAGTTGTTCTCTTGAAGCGACAGGTTTTGGCAATAATTTTTGGGAAAATTTTTACTAAATCCCAAGTTCTACCTGGTTTGTCTGTTCTTTGAAGCAAAAATGTTGTTCCCTTTTTGTTTAGCTCACAATTTAACCACACAAATGCTTTTCCTTGAGACAACCGTCATACTTTGGTATGCAGCAGAAATGATTTAGATATACTTTTGTTTAGTTACACAGAATTTTTAAGAGATTATGCTTAAGGATTAAGATTTAATAAAATTTCTACTGCTTGATCAAGGACATTAAGTGAAACTGGCTTCATTTGTTTTGCTGTGAGTGCATGGCAGTGAAGAACACTAAACTACCAGCGAAATTTGGTGCAAAACTCACCAAATATGTAGCAAATATGTAGCAAAACTCACATATGCCTTAACACATCCAGGATACTTATGTTGTATATGGTGGACATTGATGCTAACCCTATTGATGAATGGGGTGCATTTGGCCTAAGAACTCATGTTTAATATTAAGGAAACAAACTTTTCCTATGGAGTCAATAGATGATAGCATCGACCACTTGCATATAATATATTCTGTTACCAGATTAGATCTTCTAAGTGTTGGATTCTTTGCTTATTTGGGCAACAGTTATGAAGTTCGTTGTTATTTTGATCTTTATTTAAAGAATCCTGGCAATTAGAATCTCTAATTTCTAATAAACTTTGTACTTTTACATCTTTAATGTTGGAAATGGTAAGACAATATGATTATCTTTTCCTTATAGAGTTTTGGGAGTGCCAGCAAATCTGGAGCCTCAAACAAAAAACCTGGTATGTATAATAGTGAGCTTAAAAAATTTTTTAATTAACATATTTGCTGTGTTGTGGTCTTGAATTCATAGTTTCCTTTTCTTCTTTTCAGAGATTGCTCAAGTAACTTCAGCATATGTTGCTTCTGGTTCTGAACAACTTAGCCTTGCACCAGGGCAGTTAATATTAATTCTGAAGAAAAACACAAGTGGGTGGTGGCAAGGGGAGTTACAGGTAATATCCTTTAGTATCTATCAGTTTTATTATAAGAGGAATGCATGGTCATAAAAAGATAAACGTTCTTTGTTTTTGATACAGAGCCTCAGTATGTCGCCCTGGGTAGAGTGTTGTGGCATATGTCACAGCTCACAGCACACTCCATTTCTTGGGCTTAAGCGATTCTCCTGCCTCAGCCTCCCAAGGTCTTCAGCCACCACAGGTGCCCACCGCAATGCCCAGCTATTTTTTGTTACAGTTGTTACTGTTGTTTAGCTGGCCTGGGCCAGGTTCAAACCTGCCAGCTTTGGTATATGTGGCCGGCACCGTAACCATTGTGCTACGAGCACCGAGCCTGGAGTTCAATAATTCTAAAACAGACTTGAGTTTCTTAGGCATCCTAGCAAAATTACAGATAGTAGCCATTCACAATCCCCCGTGACACACCTTGGATTGATGTAATATTCTTTTTTTTTCTTTTTTGAGACAGAACCTTATTATGTCGCCCTCGGTAGAGTGCTATGACATCACAGCTCACCGCAACCTGAAACTCTTGGGCTTACGTGATTCTCTTGCCTCAGCCTCCCAAGTAGCTGGGACTACAGGTGCCCGCCATAGCACCGGGCTATTTTTTTGTTTTTATTGTTGTTGTTGCAGTTGTCATTGTTGTTTAGCTGGCCTGGGCCAGATTGGAACCCGCCAGCCTCGTTGCATGTGTCTGGCACCGTAACCACTGTGCTGTGAACACTGAGCCATAAAAAGATAAAATTAATCAAAACTTTTAAATCATCCATAGTCATACTTCTTCGCAGTAATTAGTATCAACATTTTAGTGTATTATGTTTTCTCTTTTGCCTGTTAATTTCTAGCACAATTGAGTTGATGTTATAAGTGACAATTTAAGGAATAATTTTCTGTAAAGACAATTGTTTTCCAGTAATGCATCCCTTAATAAACCACAGATCACCTTCTTAAAGAAAAGGACAGCATCATCTTTGCTTGGGATAAGATTTGTAGATAGCCTTTAGGAGAAAGCCATGATCCAGATTTGGTACTGAGAAAGTACTACTCATTTGACTGTCCCCCAGTGGCCTTAAGTTTTTGAAACATCAGGGTAAGGAAAGAGAAGTTTTAAGTTCTAAGGCCTAAGTTCTTCCTAAAATATTAGTGATTATTGTATATGTCTTGATACAGAAAGAGGGTTCTTCTCTCCTAAAATTTCCTTACTGGTTTAAACTAAAAAGCAAGAGGTATAATGGCTGTATTTTTATATAATATTGTTACAGGATTGTAATATAGAGGGTATACGTAGCTCTGTTCTTGCAGACTGAAGTCTTAGGATTTCTAAAGAACACTGAAGGTTCAAATTAAATATCTTCTTGCATAAACCTCTGAAATTCCACCTTCTGATTTAAGATAGACCCAAATAAGTGGGAAACATGACTCTTTACAAATTGTGTTTATGACCTACTGATTTATTGTTAACAAATCTCCAAGAGAGAACTTACAGTGGACTGTACCATTTTAAAGGTTGGCTTTATCTTATTAGAACTCTATAAAAATCTTTTTTAATATAAATATTAATTTGTGTAAGATATTCAGAGAACTCTGAGCCTGAAAGACCTCCAAATAGACTTCAGTTGCTGTTTTCAGCAGCAGTTTGAGAAGCATGTTGCCGTGAGTTTTCTAATTGTTTAATGTTTACCTAACAGGCCAATGCTAAGTTCCTACAACCACCCTCATATCTGAAACCAGTTATAAGTTTAGGGCTCCCCAAGACTGCTCTCAAGTTTAGTAGTTCACTAGAAGGACTTAATAGAACTCACTGAAAGCTGTTAAACTCAACAGTTATATGGTTTTTTGAGGGTTTAAAAAAATTTTTTTTTCAGAGATTAGGGTCTTGTTTTGGAGTTCAGTGGTGTGCAATCATAGCTTACTGTGACCTTGAACTTCTGGGCTTAAGTAATCCTCTCACCTCTGCCTCCTGAGTAGCTAGGACTATACCACACTTAACTAATATTTTAAAATTTTTTGTAGACACAGGGTCTTGCTGTGTTGCCCATGCTAGTCTCAAGCTTCTGGCCTCAAGCAGACCTCTGCCTTAGCCTCGCAAAGCATAGTTACAGTTTATTACAGTGAAAGGGCACAGGGAAGAGACCCAGGGAAAGAGACATTGGGGCAGCATGCAGGAGAGTTCCAAAAAGGGAGTCAACGTCATCCTTTTAGTGGAGTCATGAACAGCATTAAATCCTCCTCCTAATGATATGTGACAATACACACAGAGTGTTGCCAACCAGGAAAGCTCACCAGAGCTTTATGTTCAGAGTTTTTATTTAGGCTCCCATCACATAGGTATGTTTGATTGCTCATATGGCTGAACTCAGTCTTTATTTTATTTTATTTTTTTTAGAGACAAAGTTTTACTTTATTGCCCTCGGTAGAGTGCTGTGGCATCACAGCTCACAGCAACCTCCAGCTCTTGGGCTTAGGTGATTCTCTTGCCTCAGCCTTCCGAGTAGCTGGGACTACAGGCACCCGCCACAAGCCTGGCTATTTTTTGTTGCAGTTTGGCCAGGGCCAAACCCACCACCCTTGGTATGTGGGGCCGGCACCCTACTGAGCTATAGGCACAGCCCTGAACTCAGTCTTTATATAGGGGTGTCCAACCTGTGACCCATGGACTACATGCTGATTATTTGAGGCCTGTTTTGCTTATCTGTGGTGTCCGATATCACAAAAAGCATGCACCTTTGTTTTGGCTCATCAGCTTTCATAGTGTTTGTGTATTTAATGTGTTGCCCAAGGCACTCTTCCTTCTTTCAGTGTATGCAGAAAAGAAAAAAGGTTGGACACCCCTGCAGGCTAACCTCTCCTGAGATTGAGCTGATACTGCATGACCCACAGTACCCGAGAGAAATCACATTGTTAGATTTGGCATGGCTCCGAGTCCCCAGATAAGCTCAAACACTCTTTATCAGTCAGGGTATTCCAAGGACTTAGAGATTACCTCCCAGGAGTTGAGGGCAAATGGCAGACTTCTCTTTGGGCAAGAGTAATGCTTTACTGCACATCCACGGTTTTTCTGATTTTCAAGGTATATCTCAATGATTTTTATTCTCATCTTTCAATTGTATATTCCTTTTGCTAATTTATAGGCCAGAGGAAAAAAGCGACAGAAGGGATGGTTTCCTGCCAGCCATGTTAAACTTTTGGGTCTGAGTAGTGAACGAACCACACCTGCATTTCATCCTGGTATGGAGTTGGTTAAAACTCAGCAACTTCTGTCTTACCACTGGGGGGTGGGGGGAAATAATGTAATG
>CAUYRH010177196.1:0-16531 GCA_963574655.1 Perodicticus potto
CCTCACGGCGGCCAAAAACGCCCAAAAAAAAAAAAAAAAAAAAAAATATATATATATATATATATATATATATACATATATATATATATATATATATATATAGATTCTCAAGCCCTACTCTCAAAGACCTAAGTCCAATAGACGGGCTCAGGAATCTGTATTTTAAACAAGGGCCCCAGGTGATTGTGAGGAGGGTGGTCTGTAGATCGTACTTTGAGAAACTCTGCTCTACATGAACTACCTTTAGGAATTAACTATGATATTTATAGGATCAAGTTAAGAAAATTTGGTAAGGGTAAATACATTTAGACAGAGATTTCTTGTTAACTTATGGCAGCCATCTTCACACTGTCCACTACCGTATTTTAAAAATATTTTGGCCTAGCCTGGGCATGGCATCTCATGTCTATAACCTCAGTATTTTGGGCAAGAGGATTGTTTGAGGTCAGGAATTTGAGACCAACCTGGGTAAAATAGCAAGATTCTGTCTTTTACAAGAATAAAATTAATTAGCCAGGCGTGGGGCACACATCCCCCGTCTGTAGTCCCAGCTCCTCAGGAGGCTCAGGCAGGAGAATCACTTGAATCCAGGAGTTTGTAGTGAGCTATGATCATAACCACAGCACTGCAGCTCAGGCAACAGAGTGAGATTCAGAAAATAACACAGTTACATTATATAAAGTAAAAAGCCTAAATGTGGACCCACATTTCAGGGGAAAGCAAATCAAAATGGAAAGAAACAAGAGGTTAGGAAATATTTCCTTTAAGGTATGACCTATTCTTAGAGGTTTACAGATACCATCATCATCTAGTTTCAAATCTAGGCCCAATGGGGGTATTTTGTGGGATTCATCACTGAAGAGCATTATCCAATTTTAGACATGTAAACATATCAATTTACACCTGAGTGGGAGAATCTGAATGTGGAACAGCATCAGAGCCTTCTCTTCTCTTCCTCCCTCCATGTCAACCTTCCAGAGCACGTTTTGTTCCAGGGTCAACTTCATACCAGGTGATGGACCATATATCCTTGTAGGAATAACACATCCATCCTTAGGAATATAGCCCTAGTTTACAGGCACTGATAGAACAGCTACTATTTTTTTGTCCTGATGCACTTCCTTATAGCAAAGAATAACTACTTTTTAACACAACTTTTCTTTTTTTTTTTTGAGACAGAGTCTCACTTTGTTGCCCTTGGTACAGTGCCATGGTGTCACAGCAACCTCAAACTCTTGGGCTCAAGTGATTCTCTTGCCTCAGCCTCCCAAATAGCTGGGACTACAGGCACCTGCCACAACACCTGGCTATTTTTTCGAGATAAGGTCTCATTCTCAGGCTGGTCTTGAACCGGTGAGCTCTGGCAATCCACCTGCCCCGGCCCCCAAGCGCTAGGATTACGGGTGTGAGCCACTGTGCCCGGCCTTAATTCAACAACTTAATAGGCATATGATCTATTCACACAGATGAGGTATGTATATGTGTGTCTGACAGTGTGTGGAGGTAGGTTCAAGAGGTTATTTTGTTACAATAAGATAAGAGTCAATTCAGAGTTGGTGCCAAAGATGCTGCTGCTTGGCTACACTGGAGCTGGCAGGTTCAAATCCAGCCTGGGCCTGCCAAACACAATGACAACTACAACCAAAAAATAGCAGGGAGGCTGAGGCAAGAGAATCGCTTAAGCCCAGGAGGTAGAGGTTGCTGTGAGCTGTGATGTCATGGCACTCTACCCAGGGCGACAGCTTGAGAGTCTGTTTCAAAAAAAAAAAAAGATGGTGCTGCTTTGATAAAATGCCTCTAGACTAGGTTAATAACTTTATTTAAGCTGATTTTTGCAATATATTTATATTAAAAAATGATTAAGTACCACGGTCAGCATTTTAAAAAACCCTCCATGATTAGCTCACCAGACACTGGTACCATTAACATTAGCCCACTGCTTCTTTCAGGTCCTGGCTGTCTCATTACAGCAGTAGAAAAGTATTACTGCAATTAAACTCCAGTTTTAGTAAAGGCTCGGAAGATTATGTCTAGGGAAACTTAGGAGCTTTAAAATAAACACACGTAAGTAAGTATCTTTATTAAGAGCAGAGTCCTTTCCAAGACTTTGAGTAAGGTCCTGGTTTCTAGCAATGAATTGTGTTGACTATTTTTTCTGGGTAGAAAGTAATACATGGTATCACATATGAAGAGCCTTATTAGGTAAAGAAAGCAAGTGCTTAACATTTGGAGCCAAGAGAGAAGGGTGGGTCTGAAGAACTGTTAAGCAGTTCAGTGTGTGAGGGTATCTTAAAGGCATATTGCTGAGTGAAAGAAGCTTACCTAAAAAATGCTAAAGCTTACCTAAAAAATGCTACATCATGTTTGATTGAGACTATATGACATTCTGGAAAAGGCAAAATTATGAAGACAGTTAAGTAGATCAGTGGTTTTCAGGGGTTCCAGAGGAGGGAAGGGATGAAATGGTTAACACTGGAGACAGTGCAGCTGTTCTATACACTACTGTAATGGTGGATACATATAATTACACATTTGTCAAAACCAGAATGTATAAAGAGTAAACCTTAATGTAAATAAAACATGGACTTTAGTCAATAAAATGTGTCAATTTTAGCTCATCTAATCTTTTTTTTGAGACAAGAGTCTCAAGCTGTAGTCCTGGGTAGAGTGCCATGGTGTCACAGCTTACAGCAACCTCCAACTCTAGGGCTTAAGCAATTCTCTTGCCTCAGACTCCCAAGTAGCTAGGATTACAGGTGCCCACCACAACGCCCGGCTATTTTTATTTTTTTTGTTGTTGTTGTTATCATTGTTTGGTGGGCCCGGGCTGGATTCAAACCCACCAGCCCCAGTGTATATGGCTGGCGCCTTAGCCACTTAAGGTATAAGTGCCGAGCCTAGCTCATCAAATCTAACCAATGTATCAAACAAGTGTAAGAAGTCAATAATAGAGAAGACTAGGAGAAGGTATTGAGGGGAATGCAAGAAAACTGTGTTTCCTTTTTCTATAATTTTTCTATAAACCTGACTGCCTCCCCCCACCCCGTGAAAATGTCTATGTCCAGTAGTACTTTTCTGTGGTCACAATACTCTAATGACAAAACTACTTGAAAGATTTTGAAACTATGTTTAGGCTCCTTTTTCATTATTAAAATGAGATGAAACAAAGTAAAGCGCATAGATTTTAAGTGTATAGGCACCCTTGTTCAAAAATTTATCATTGGCTTGGTGCCTGTGGCTCAATGGGCTAAGGCGCCAGCCACGTACACCTGAGCTGGTGGGTTCGAATCCAGCCCGGGGCCCACCAGACAACAATGACGGCTGCAACCAAAAAATGGCCGGGCGTTGTGGTGGACGCCTGTAGTCCCAGCTACTTGGAAGGCCGAGGCAGGAGACTCGCTTCAGCCCAGGAATTGGAAGTTGCTGTGAGCTGTGATGCCACAGCACTCTATCCAGGGTGACAGCTTGAGGCTCTGTCTCAAAAAAAAAAAAAATTTATCATTAAATACCCACGCGGTCATCTAGATTAAGACTGAACATTCCTAGCACCCAAGAGGCTCCTGCATGTTCTCGCCTTATCCAGTGATTACCCTACACTCCCCCAAAGGTAACCACCATGCTGACATCTACCAGCATGCAACAGGTTTGCCTGTTCTTGTACTTAACATAAAGCATCCCAAGGTATGTCCTTGTTTATCTGGCTCCTGTGGCTCCACACTGTATCTGTGGGATTCAGAGCAGTTCACTCTTTTTCAGTGTGGCATGGTATTCTATATATGAATACATTGTAATTTATTGGTCCATTCTACTGCTAATGGCCATTTGGGTTTTTTCCAACATATTACATATAATGCTGCTATGAACATTCTTTTTTTTTTTTTTGAGACAGAGCCTCAAGCTGTCACCCTGGATAGAGTGCCGTGGCATCACAGCTCACAGCAACCTCCAATTCCTGGGCTCAAGCGAGTCTCCTGTCTCTGCCTCCCAAGTAGCTGGGGCTATATAATGGCCACAACATTCGGCCATTTTTTGGTTGCAGCCATCATTGTTATTTGGCGGGCCCGGGCTGGATTCGAACCCACCAGCTCAGGAGAACGTGGCTGGCGCCTTAGCCCATTAAGCCACAGGCGCCGAGCCTGTCACATATTTTTTAATGGTGCCCTATTTTCATTCTCAAAAGTGTCCTGGTTTGAACAATAATTTATAAGACACCCAGTAATTCCATTCCTAGGCATATGAACAATAAAAATGTTATACCAAATAATTTATAACAGGGTTATGACAGTTTTATTCATACATCGGTCATTATGAAAGTTTTGAGATACTTTATAAAAATCAAGGAATGTAAAATCTTCATGGGGGGAAACAAATGAAGCCCTCCCAGCCATTCTAATAAGTCCAGCAAGTTGGAACATGCACAGACATGAATCAACATAAATCAGAAAGGATGCTGTCAACTGGGTTTCTTGGAAGTGAAATAATGGACCATAACACAGTCTGTCTCAAAACTGTCATAGTGAGGTATATAATAACCCAAAATGGGTCTAAACCCATAAAGTTGAAACCTCAAACAATAGAATAAATAATGGTGTAGTCACATAATGAGATGATACAAAAATATACTACTATAAATAAGGTAACAAAAACGAACAGACTGTTGCATAGAATGACATGGATAAATCTCACAGTATAGCATGAACAAAGCCAAACTGAAAATAGTTGATTCTATATGACTTCGTAAGTAAAATGTTAACCTAGCAGACCTAATTTGTAATGCTAGAAGTCAGGACAATCAGGAGATGAGAGGGGTACTAGGTGGGACAAGGGATGAGAGGGCTTCTGAAATGCTAGCAACATTCTAGCTCTTGACTGGAGTGATTAACTCTGATTTTACTAGATTTTTGCCTTAGTGATTATTCTTTTAACTATTAGTCTGAACCATATGATACTGCCATTTTTGTAACTGAAAGTCAAGCAATTTAATTTGGTTTAACTTAATATTTGGTTATTTTTATATTATATGTCTTCATGCAAACTGCCTCAAGCTCTTTGGGGAACAAGACAGGATATAAACCTAAACATTTGTCACTGTGCACACCGAGTTTCTTAGTTTCAATTATATGGCTGACTGTATTCCAAGAATAAGGTCACCAATAAAACAAATATCCATTCAAATTTATTTGTAGTTTGATCATTTTGATAGTAATAGACTAACTAGAACAAAACCCCTAAATAATCCAATAACATAATTAAAAAGAAAAAACATCAAACCCCAAACTGCATCCTTTATAAGTTTTGTTTTCTGGTATTATTTTAATATTAAGTTAGTTTGAAATACTAGCATTTGTATAAGCCTTTGAGATAATTTTTATAACATTTTAAATAAATCAATGAGGATCAATATTTTCATAATTACTTTAATATTTACCTAATATATACATACAGTTGAATATACATTTATACATAGATGTTTTCCAAATCATATGATTTGACATTGGAGCTAAATACTTAAAGCAAGCACTGTTTGGAAAAATCTGGAATAGCTGGTTGCTGTACAGATACATACTCTGTCTCTTCTGTTAGTCCCTGGATGGCAGGGACAATTTTTAATAATCTTTGTATCCTAGAATTTAGCATTCTGCCTTGGTAAGAGTAGGCACATGAAGGTTGATGAACTATATTGAAAAGATGACCAAGATTCTTGAAAAAGCCCTGCGGTACTAAATTCTTCATCCCATCCTTTCAAATGCTTCGTGAGATCATCAGCGAGCAGACAGATGGGATGAGGCAAACAAAACCGAAGTGACTTATGGTTCTTACCTGATGTGGACTGCTTCATCATGTTAAGCATTAAGAGAGTATAAAAAGTAAAAAGGTAGAATTTATTTAAATAATATTTAAGATATCATGATACTTAAAAAGTTAACAAAATCTTAACCTTGCACCAACAACAGACAGATTAGATTTTAGGATTTTAAATAATGATGGCCTAAAACAGCATTTAGTAATTAGAAAAAGAAAGTGATAAGTTATTATACAATCCACAAAGAATAAAGCACAAAATGCAGTATAGTTAATAAGAAAACAGGAAACTGTCATGTTCATAGTCTGATGAAAGTAGGTTTTGACAGGAAACAGCAGAGTTTCTAACAGCATGATCGTAAAAATTCAAACACTAAAAAAGATTTAAAAACAATTAACAGCTATTTAACAGGGACAAGGATAAATATTCTGATGAGCTCGGTAGACTTCATAATCATTAAGGATATATAAACATTTAAAATGTTTTCATTAGTCTACTTTATTTGCTGAACTATTACAGGTTAGGACAGTTTCTTTTGTGAAACTGAGAAATGTGATAGTTTTAGGGTTTTGAGCCTTTAAATATAGGTTCTCTATAAATAATAGAAAAATGAGTGCTGAGAAAATGTGCCCACTTGGACACGTATCTATGTGGACAGGGGAGACCACACACTCTCTGTGTGTTTGCTTTCTCTTAGCACATCACAGGAACTTGGGAACTTAAAAGACTCAGGGTTGATTCTTTACATTTGATTTTAAAGACACACAAGTTATCTTTCTTCCATTTTAACATCTGGGAGTAATGGAATGAATAATACAACCTAACTAACATGCTTTACATGCAGGGGTGTCCAATTTTTTCTCTGCTGTACCTTAGAAGAATAAGACTTGTCTTGGGCCACACGTTAAATACATAAACATTACCAAAAGCTGACCAGCAAAAAAAAAAAAAAAAGGCAACACATGTTTTTCATGATATCTAACACTACAGATAAGCAAAAAAAGTCCTCACAAAATCAGCATCCAGACCTGCGGGCTGCAGGTTGGACACCCCTGCCAAGTTAAAAAAATTATTCCCCTGTGTGAGATTAGAGGTTGCACTGTGCAGACAACTACCACTTTCTGAGATTCAAAAGAATAAAAGGAAGGACTGCACCGGGTATTTTGAAAGACAATCAATCCACAACAAAGTGGAAAAAAGTCATCCACACACCAAAAAAACCCCTAACCAAATGAACTTTGATCGCTACTAGACAGGGTTTAAACCATTGAAGTGAGTCATGTGATACCAAGTGAACTGCAAAACAGTTGCAGTAAGTTTCCAAGACTGAGTCATATCAGATTATAAAAGCTCCTATCCGTACCTTTGAATTTGTATAACTAATCTTTGTAAAACAAAGAGCTATAGTTTCTTAAGCAAAATGCAACATTTCTCTAAGTGATGTATAATATATAAAATTAAAAAAAACTATACATTACACTTCATATGGAAAGATGAATGTAAAGTCCAATAATCACACAGGTTTCTATCTATAAGTAAGTTCTAGAGGTTTTAAATGTTTTTTCTCCTCCCCCAGAGTTTGGCCAATAATTTTGTGGAATTCCTAATGCAACACTTTTAATAGTTTTAAATTTTTTAAATAAATATAAATGGCAAATGATATGCTAAATTCATTCTCAATTACCAGCTTTAAACCCTGAATTATAAGCATGACAAAGATTAAAACTAGCAGTAAGCACAAACCAAATAAACCAAAAGATTTCCAGAGAATCAGAACAGGAAACCAATAAAAGTGATCTTTGGAGGTCATGACTTTTTGATTACTGCATTACATAGATAGATAAGAGCCAAAATTCTAATCTATAGTACTTAAAAAAATCACACTAAGTTAAAAAAATTCAAGAATTACATTAAAATAATACTAAATAGATAATGCTGAAAATATTTTTGGCTTTTTAAAAAGATAAAACACTTCAAATTTTAAAAATTGTGGATCACACATAAAATGTATAAAATCTGATAAAGTTGGCATTTTTAGAAGGAAAAATATGTACCTACATTAGAAAGTTTGGAATTGAAGGAACTTAAAACTGTATACTTGTTACCAGGGAAGGAGAGAGGAGTCATTTATAGAGAATTCTTAGTCTTTTTATAGTGCACACTTACGTTTATCCAGTATTCTGGGTAAACAAAGTGAAACTGCCACTGAATGTCTTCTTCCTGGCAGCAGACACGTCTTGATAAAATCGAAACCATTAACATTATTTAGAAGGTACTCTAATGTCAATGGTGATGAGGTTAGGAATATATGAGGTTCTATGTAAATTTATGACCAATTACAGGAAATAAATCACTTCACACTTGTTTCACTTTGAATTTTTAAAGCTACATCAAAGTACCATGTAGATTTCATTTGATTTAACCTTTAGCTGAAGCATGTAAAAAGTCAAACCTTTAGCAAAACACCTTCATGAAAATGAAGTACTTCTTTTCTAGCTGGATTGAATTCTGTTAAGAGGAATTACTATTCTGTTAAGCTATATCATGGGTTTTATCAGTCCATCCAATCACCTGAGCAAATGTACACTGAGTGCTTAGGTGACAAGGACTGCACCAGAAGCAGGAAAGGCAGAGACAAATAACGACAAGGCTCCTGTCTCCAGTTAAAAATCTGGAGGGTAGGACAAAGCAAAACGAAACAAAAACCCACCAAATAGCTGATTCAAGGTGACACATTAGTGTTAAGCAAACACACAGGAGAAGCAATGCACTGGCTAGAAGGGAGAATTCTCAAGGAAGGGATAAGATGATGATGCCTGAGTTGACTCTTCACAGGTGGCAGGAGAAAAGCCTGAGGCTACAGAAATGTATTATGTGTTGGGAAACTGCAAGTGGTTTGGTGTGGCTGGATGTAGGTCTCAAGATGAGAGAGAGAAGAGATAGAATTTAAAAGAAAGCAGGGCTAAACTATGAAGAATCTTACATCTTATTAAAGAACATGAAGGCTACGAGTGAATTGCTGAAGCAGAAGAGTAGTGTCATTAGATTGATCGAATCATTTATAATATTACATGGTGAATGCATAAAATGTACAAGTGTTTTATGGTATGGTTGGCATAAGAAGAACATTATTTAGCCCTCACTATGTCCTCAGGTGGAAAGCAGTGGTATCACTGTCTCTGGCTGCAACCTCAAACTCCTGGGCTGAAGTGGTTCTCCTGCCTCGGCCTCCTGAGTAGCTTGGACTTCAGGCACGTGCCTCTACATCTGGCTAATTTTTCTATTATTAGTAGAGACCGAGTCTCACTCTTGCTAGGCTGGTTTAGAAAACCTGAACTCAAGCAATCCACCTGCCTCCACATCTCGGAGTACTAGGGTTACAGGCATGAGCCGCCAGGCCCAGACCCAAGGTACTGTTTTAGTGCTCTTCTAGTATTAATCTCCATAATCATTCATGAGATAATTAAGAGCTGAATTAACTTGCCCAAAGTAACATAGCTAAAAAATGGCAAAGTTAGAATTCACACTCTGTTATTCTGGCTTCAGAGTCAGTGCTCTTGAATTTCCCCCAGCAAGTCTGGTCTGTTAGGAATAGATGAGTTTTTTTCATAATGTTCATTTACTCATTAACATTTCCTGAGTTTCTATAATGTACCAGACACTGCCCCAGGTCCTGTATTGCCTATTTAGGCAGACACAAACTAGACATTTACAAATAAACTGGCATGTGGAATGATAAAGAGTTAAGCAGAAAATCAAATAATTTGGATCTAAGTCTATTTTTTTTTTTTTTTGAGACAGAGCCTCACACTTTGTCACCTTTGGTAGAGTGCTATGGTGTCACGGCTCACAGCAAGCAACCACAAACTCTTGGGCTTAAGCAATTCTCTTGCCTCCACCTCCAAAGTAGCTGGGACTACAGGTGCCCACCACAACACCCGGCCATTTTATTTTTGTTGTTGCAATTGTCATTGTTGTTTAGGTGGCCTGGGCTGGATTCAAACCTGCCAGCCTCAGTGTATGTGGCTGGCACCGTAACCACTGTGCAAACGGGTGTGGAGCATTTTTTTTTTTTGAAACAGAGTCTCATTATGTCACCCTGGGTAGAGAGCCATGGCATCGCAGCTCACAGCAACCTCAAATTCTTGGGCTTAAGTGATTCTCTTGCCTCAGCCTCCCAGGTAGCTGGGATTATAGGCACCTGCCACAACGCCTGGCTTTTTGATAGCAGTTTGCATTGTTGTTTAACAGGCCCGGGCCAGGTTCGAACCCACCAGCCTCAGTGCATGTGGCCAGAGCTGTAACCACTGTGTATAGGTGCCAAGCCAATTAATCTAAATATGATGTTATAATTGCTAAGTACCATGGTCCCACTTTGTGGTGGCTCAATGATGGTGATCTTAATTTTCTTAGGTATCAGGTCACCCAAGCTTCCTGATAAAATTATGAACACATTCCCCAAAAGATGCATGTTTATACACAAAATACCTGTAAACATTTTACAAATAGACTCACACCCATGGCCATCAGGTTAGGAAACTCTCTGGAAGACAAAGACTATGAATTTTTAAAATGCCTTTAACTTTACTGAGGTAATTCACGACCCATAAAATGCACTCATTCCAAGTATACAATTCAATGGCTTTTAGTATATCCATAGAGTTGTGCAAACATCACCACAATCTTACAATGTTTTCATTATGCCCCAAATATACCACATCCCTCTCAGCTGTCCCCTCTAAACCTCTCCCCTCATCCTCAGTCCTGGGTAACCACTAATCTACTTCCTCTCTCTCCAGATTTCTCTCTTCTAGAGGTATAAATGGAATCATACAGTCGGTGGCCTTCCACCACTGAACTTTTTTCACTTATTATTTAGCACATCAGCACTTCATGCCTTTTATTGCCTAGTACTCCATTACGTAAATATGCCATATTTTACTTATCCATTCATCAACTGGTTGATACTTGGGTTGTTTCCACTTTTTTGGATATTATGAATAATGCTGCCATAAACATTCATGCATGTATTTCAGTGTGGACGTGATTCCATTTTGCTAGGGTATATACACAATTAAGTACTTGAACTTATTCTAGAAAAAGTGCTACATCCCTCACTGCTGATATCACTATGGTCACCTCTGAAGGACCCCACCCCTCCCCCCGGGAAGGTAGGCACCAACACCAGTGCCTATTCCACTCTTCAAAGAAATTTTGGCGCTCTTTTTTCCGAAATGGCCATCAGAGATGTCATCATACAAGGTCTGACAATTAAGTTCGCAAACTCATTCTAGAAAAAATGCTATGTACCCCCTTGCTGAATGTCGCTATGGTCATCAGATGGCCAAGGTGAGTACTTTGAAGGTGATATTCAGCAATAAAGTCTGTAGCACTTTTTCTAGGATGAGGTCACAAACTTACCTGTCTGACCTCATATACCTAGGAGTGGAATTGCTGGGCTGTATGGTGACTCTATGTTTAACCAGTTAAGGAGCTGCCATACTGTTTTCCAAAGTGGTTGTACCAGTTATATATGAGGGCTCCAATTTCTTTCCACCCTTGCTAACACTTGTTATTATCTATTTGATTATAACCATACTATTAAGTGTGAAGTGGCATCTCATTCTTGTTTTTCTTTTCTTTCTTTTCACTTGGTTAGAGTGCAACGGCCTGAACCTAGCTCACAGCAACCTCAAACTCCTGTGTTTGAGTAGCCCTCCTGCCTTAGCCTCCAAAGTAGCTAGGACTACAGGTGTGCGCCACCACGCCTGGCCAATTTTTCTATTTTTAGTAGAAATGGGGTCTTGCTTTGTTCAGGCTGGTCTTGAAATCCTGACCTCCAGCACCCCTTTTGCCTTGCCTCCCAGAGTGGTAGGATTATAGGTGTGAACCACCACACCTGCCCCACACTGTGGTTTTGATTTAAATTCCCTTGATAGCTAACGATGGGAGGTATATTTTCTCGTGCTTACTAGGAATGTATGTATCTTTTTTGGAAAAAAGTCTATTCAGCCCATCTACCTGTTTTATAATCAGATTATTTATCTTTTTATAACTAAATTATAAGGCCAGATGTAGTGGCTCATGCCTGTAATTCTGGAGACTTGGAAGGCTGAGGCAGAAGGATTGCTTGACCCACTATACTCTAGCCTTTGCTACAGAGAGAGACCTTATCTCTATAAAGTAGACAAACAAACATGACTTAGCAATTATGAATTGGGCTACTGAACGTTCTGGTACAAATATCTTTGTTATAAAGTGATTTTTGGTCTTCTGGATATATACCTAGTAGAGGAATTGTAGGATTGAATGGCAGGTCTATTTTTAGATCCCTACGTGTTGTCCAAACATCTTTCCAAAAGGAATGTATTAGTTTGCATTCCCACCAGCAGTGTCAAAGTGTTCCCTTTTCTCCACATTCACGCCAACATCTCTGGTTAGAAACCACTTTCTTTGTTCATCCACAGCAGTAACCGCTCACTTGTTCAAGTTTTATCACGAGACTGCAGCAACTCAGTCACATCTTCAGGCTATACTTCTAATTCTAGTTCTCTGCCTTTCTAGCACATGTGCAGTGACTTCCTCCACTGGAGTCTTGAACCCCTCAAAGTCATCTATGAGGGTTGGAATAAACCTCTTCCAAACTCCTGCTAATGTTTGATATTTGACCTCTTCCCATAAGTCACAAATGTTCTTAATGACATCTAGAATGGTGAGTCCTTTCTATAGGGATTCAATTTTCTTTGCTCAAATCCATCAGAGAAATCACTGTGGCATAATTATCTGTAGCCTTACAAAATGATGTCTTAAATAAGAATAGAAAGTCAAAATGATTCCTTGATCCATGAGCTGCAGAATGGATGTTGTGTTAGCAGGCTTGAAAAT
This sequence comes from Perodicticus potto, assembly GCA_963574655.1. NCBI lineage: Eukaryota > Metazoa > Chordata > Mammalia > Primates > Lorisidae > Perodicticus > Perodicticus potto. The sequence goes on from CAUYRH010177196.1 coordinate 12,689, forward strand.
ACAGAGCTCTTGGGTGACTAGGTGTATGATCAATAAACAGTAATAATTTGAAAGGAATCCTTTTTCTGAGCAGTAGGTCTCAAGAGTGGGCTTAAAATATTCAATAAGCCATGCCGTAAACAGAAGTGTTATCATCTAGGCTTTGTTCTTCCATTTACAAAGCACAGTGAGGGTAGACTTAACATAATTCTTAAGGGCCCTAGAATTTTTGGAATAGTAAATGAGCACTGGCTTCAACTTAAAGTCAGACGCTGCATGAGCCCCTAACAAGAGCTGACGTCAGCCTGTCCTTTGAAGCTATAAAGCCAGGTACTGACTGACTTCTCTTCCCCACCTTTCAAAGTCCTACATGGTCTCTTCTTCCAATATAAGGCTATTTAGACTACAATGAAAATGTAGTCCTCTTTATCAATTATCTTACCTAGATCTTCTGGTTAACTTGCGTAGCTTCTACACATGCTGTTTACTTTGCACTTGTATGGTATGGAGATAGCTTCTTTCCTTACACTTCATAAACCAACCTCTGCTAAGCTTCAAACTTTTCTTCTGCAGCTTCCTCACCTTTCCCAGCCTTGGTAAAATTAGAGAGAGAGTCCCTTGTTCTGGATTAGACTTTGGCTTAATGGGATGTTGTACCTGATTTCATCTATCCAGACCACTCAAACTTTCTTCATATCAGCAATAATGCTGTTTTGCTTTCTTATCATTGTATGTTCTCTGGAGAACTTTTAATTTCCTTCAAGAACTTTTCCTTTGCAATCACAACTTGGCTGTGGTACAAGAAGTCTAGTCTTCAGCTTTTCTCTGCTTTTGATATGGCTTCCTCATTAAGCTTACTCATTTCTAGCTTTTCATTTAAAGTGAGAGATGTGTGACTTTTCCTTTCGCTTGAACAGAGGTCACTGTAGGGTTATTAATTGGACTAATTACAAAACTGGTGTGTTTCAGGGAATAGAGAGGCCCAAAGAGAGGAAGAGAGATGGGGGAATGGCCAGTGAGTGGAGCAGTCAGAACACATACACATTGATATCTTATTCAATATGGGCACAAGTTTGTGGCACCTCAGAACAAAATAGCAATATCAAAGATCACTGATCATAATCACTAGAATAGACATTTTATATTGAAAAAGACTGAAATGTTGTAAAGAATTACCAAAATGTAACACAAACTCAAAGTGAGCATATACTGTTGGACAAAATGACGATTGGCAGACTTGTTCAATCAAGGGTTGCCACGATCTTCAATTCATTAAAAAACAAAAAACACATTATCTGCAAAATGCAATAAAATAAGATATGCCTGTATATCCACATGGTGGACTTCTAGTAGGCAATGAAAAGGAATGAACTACTGTCGCATGCTACAACACAAATGAACCTTGTAAACATTATGCTAAGGAAAGAAGCAGCCAGTCACAGAAGACCATACATTGTATGATTCCCTTTCTATTCAATTCCCAGAACTGGGAAATCCAAAGAGACACAATGTAGATCAATTGTTGCATAGGATAGGGGGGAAAAGAGTTGGGGGAAAATAGTGTGTGACTACTAATGAGTATAGAATTTCTTTTTGGACTGATAAAAATGACCTAGAATTGAATGTGATGATGGTTGGTGTAACTCTGTGTAACTCTGTGAATATACTAAAGTCACTGATCTGTAAATTTTAAATGTGTGGACTGTACCATATGCAAGTAAATCAGATCTCAGTAAAACTATTTTATACATATATACAATCAGAGAACCATTTTGTGGGTATGTTTCCAATTGACAGGATGTCATATTAAGAAAATAAGTAATTTTTTATTTAGAAAATATAAAGACAAATTTTACTTGACTTAAAAAATATTCACCAACAATATAAATATACATCTCCTACACCCAGTTTTTTCCTCAACAGAAAAGAAATGGTGGCTACTTCGTACAGCTTCATTTTAAATAAGCAGAAAATATATGCAATAAAAAGTTTAAAGCTTTAGACTGAAGTATTCACTTCTTTTCAGAAACTATAACTCCTGATGAAAATATAATTTTAAAACACATAATATATGCACTAGCCACCCCCCCACACTATTCTGTTACTGAACAGAAAATAAGCTTTCAAACAAAGTAGGATCCCTTTCTTCCTTACCCTGACTACTCACAGGCTGCTCAGCTAAGATTGGGTGTTTGCAAACCACATGACCTCATGAATGCTATCTTATCATATCACTGGTTCCTCAGACCGACCACAATAACTTAAATCAGACAGGCAGCAAACAGCACTGAGTCTTTGACATGTACTATTGGTATGACGTTTTCAGCTGTCCAACTTGCAGGGAGTGAAAATCTGACTATCTCAGGTCCAGCTGTGTCTGTGAGATAGGGTTCATGAAAAGCACATGATTTACTGCACTGAAGAGTTCCAACCACAATTTTAAATTTTAGTTTTTATAAATCTGAGAGAGCTAGTTATTCATCTTTCATCAATTCCCTTTTAATTGACATTCAGTAAATTGGTAGAGCACAGTTTCAAATATTCCTATTTTTAAAACTGTCAATAATATGCCATTTCTTAAAAAAATTAGCATTTTTAAATTGAGTTACTTCATCTAAAAGAAAGTAAGGTTTTAAAAATGACTGTATTTCAAAATCCTGGCATACTTGAAAAAATAGGATTTTTATTAAATTTAAGAATATAGAGCATATAAAAAAAGAATGTAGACCTTTAAAAAATAAGTGTGATGTACTGGGTAGCTTAGTGAATACTAGGAAAAGAATACATAGATTGAAAATATTGAAATTGACTCTGAAATGCATCATGGATCCAGACCTCAAAAGGAACATAATTCAAAAACTATTTCAAAACATAATTAGGCAAATAAGTTGTATTTTATGATTTCTTCTTGATGAAGAAAGCTTTACCCTCAGCCATCAGATCAATCTCTGTAAATGCTATTTTTAGTACCACACACTAAAAGCAAACTGAGACGGTATTAATAAACATTGTTTTGGTACACACAACTGAAATCTGGCACTACTCATGTAATGTAATGTACTATTAAATAAACTTGCCACCTAGTGCCAGGAAATAGAGGTGCCCCAAGACGAATGGGGCAAGAGAACAACAGCAACAAGAAGACACCGGAGCCAGCTTGAAAGAGCTTCCAAAGGCCAAGGTGGGACAAATGGAACACCAAGAGAACTGACTAAATCTATAAGTTCACAGTATTATGCCAGGATTTCAAAAGATCCTAAGAAATATAAGGCTGAATAAGACACAATCTTTGCCTTCAAAGAAATCACAATTTCTTTTTTGAGGTGAAATTTAAGTTTTTGTGTGAGTAGTACTATTATACCTATCTTGAGCATCTTGCCTGTACTGTATCACACATCATACCTTTGTTTAATTCTTAATAAATTGTTCACTTGTTTAAAAAAAAAAAAAGAAATCACAATTTAGCTTGCCCCAAGCATCAGGGAGAGAACAACTATTAATTAGAATAAACAAAATTAAGTGCTGTGTTATCTCCCATTTTGGAACCATTACTCACTAGCAGTGCCAACCATATAGTCTATCAAATTAACTTTTCTGCTTTTCCTAACTGGACTGAAACTTCCTGGAGAGTTAGCGATACTGTATTTCCTACAGTGTCCAGCATAATGTCAGAAAATATTCCATCTAATGCAGTTTAACATCCAAGTCTAACTTTCCAATTCCAGTTGGTTTTGTTTCTGTGTGGACCCTTCCCCGGAGGAATTATTGCATGATCTTAACCTTGGGAATAGCAGCTGTTAATAATAAAGGATAAAAGGAAAAGAACAGCACTGATTGCGGAACAATAACAAAAACATGTTCCTC
>CAUYRH010177199.1:0-11605 GCA_963574655.1 Perodicticus potto
CTATAGGCGCCTGCCACAACGCCTGGCCATTTTTTGATTGCAGCCGTCATTGTTGTTTGGCGGGCCCGGGCTGGATTCGAACCCGCCAGCTCAGGTGTACGTGGCTGGCGCCTTAGCCCATTGAGCCACAGGCGCCGAGCCTCAGCATCCTTTTCTAATTACAACGCTTAAGAATATAGGCATAGGTGGCACATTTCTTTCTTTCTTTTTTTTTTAAGAGACAGAGTCTCACTATGTTGCCCTCGATAGAGTGCCAGGGCATCACAGCTGACAACAACCTCCAGCTCTTGGGCTTAAACGATTCTTTTTCCTCAGCCTCCCGAGTAGTTCGGACTGGGCGCCCGCCACAACGTCTGGCTATTTTTGTTGTTGTTGTTGTTGCAGTTTGGCCGAGGCCGGGTTTAAACCCGCCACCCTGCGTCTATGAGTCCAGCACCCTACTCACTGAGCCACAGGCGCCGCCTGGTGGCACATTTCTTAATCTGATCAAAGCTATCTATGACATAGCCACACCTAATATTATACTGAATGGAGTAAAAGTGAAAACTTTTCCACTCAGAACTGGAACTAGACAAGGTTGTCCTCTATCATCACTACTATTCAACTTAGCACTGGAAATTCTAGCCAGTATAATCAGGCAAGAGAAGGAAATAAAGTGGATCCAGGGCGGCGTCTGTGGCTCATCGAGTAGGGCACCAGTACCATATAATTTCCTGGAAGTGATCAAAAATATAGTAATGTCACAAGATATAAAATCAATGTCTACAAATCAGTAGCCTTGGTATGTGCCAAAAACAACTAAGTTGAGAAGCTAATCAAGGGCACAATTTCCTTCACATTTCCTTTCATTAAAGAAAATGAAATACCTAGGAATATACCTAACAAAAGAGGTGAAGAACTTCTACAAAGAAAATTACAAAACTCTAAAAAAGAAGTAGTAGAATATATTAACAAATGGAAGAACATACCACACTCATGTCTGGGAAGAATCAACATTGTCAAAATGTCTATATGACGGGCTCGGCGCCCGTGGCTCAACGGGCTAAGGCGCCAGCCACATACACCTGAGCTGGCGGCTTCAAATCCAGCCCGGGCCCACCAAACAACAATGACGGCTGCAACCAAAAAAAAAAAAATGGCCCGACGTTGTGGCGGGCACCTGTAGTCCCAGCTACTTGGGAGGCAGAGGCAGGAGACTCGATTGAGTCCAGGAATTGGAGGCTGCTGTGAGCTGTGGCAGCGCCACAGCACTCTATCCAGGGTGACAGCTTGAGGCTCTGTCTCCAAAGAAAAAAAAAAGTCTATATGACGCAAAGCAATCTACAGATTCAATGCAATCCATCAAAATATCAACATCATATTTTCAAGATTTGGAAAAAAGGCTCAGCGCCCATAGCTCAGTCGTTAGGGTGCCAACCACATACCCCAGGGCAGGTGGGTTCAAATCCGGCACCTGCCTCCTAAACAATAATGACGACTACAACAAAAAAAAGCTGGATTTGGCTTGGCGCCTGAAGCTCAGCGGCTAGGGTGTCAGCTACATACACCGGGGCTGGCAGGTTTGAATCCAGCTCGGGCCTGCCAAACAACAATAACAACTACAGCCAAACAATAGCCGGGCATTGTGGCGGGCACCTGTAGTCTCAGCTACTTGGGAGGCTGAGGCAAGAAAATCGCTTAAGCCCAAGAGTTTGAGGTTGCTGTGAGCTGTGATGCCACCGCATTCTATGAAGCGATACATAGTGAGACTCTGTGTGAAAAAAAAAAAAGATTTGGGAGAAATAATTCTTTGTTTTGTATGGAACCAGAAATAAACCCGTATAACCAAGGCAGTTCTTAGTAATAACAAAGCTGGGGGCATCAGCCTACCAGACTTTAAGCTGTACTACAAGGCCATAGTGATCAAAACAGCATGGTATTGGCACAAAAATAGAGAAATAGATATCTGGAACCAAATAGAAAACCATGAAATGAAACGAACAGCTTACAGCATCCTGATCTTTGATAAACCAAACAAGAATATATTCACTGGGTTTAGGGCACCGTCCACATACACCAGGGCTGGCAGGTTCTAACCCAGCCTGGGCCTGCTAAACAACAGTGTCAACAACAACAAAAATAATAGCCAGGCAAGAGATTTACTTAAGCCGAAGAGTTTGAGGTTGCTATGAGCTGTGATGCCATGGGACTCTACCAAGGGCGACACAGTGATACTCTGTCTCCAAAAAAAAAAAACAGCATACACTGGAGAAAATAATCCTATTGGATAAATGGTGCTGGGAGAACTGAAACTGGATCCGCACCTTTCTCTACTCACTAAAATTGATTCATCTCTGCTCTCTACAATTGATTCAAGGTGGATAAGAGTTCTATATCTAAGTCATGAAACGATAAAAAGCCAAAAAACAAAAACAATAAAAATCCTCCAAGACACTGTGTGAAGACACTTGAAGTTATCAGTCTTTATGAAGGAGACTTCAGTGGCAATTGCAGCAACAACTACAAAAATGAGCAGATGGGACTTAATTATATTGAATAGCTTCTGTTCGGGAGACAACAACCAAAGCAAGTAGACAACCATCAGAATGGGAAAGGATATTTTCATATTATGAATCGGACAAAAGCTTGATAACTAGGATCTACAGAGAAATCAAGAAAAAAAGCCAATTATCCCACATGTCAAAGGGCAAGAGAGATGAATAGGACCTTCTCTAAAGGAGACTGATGAATGGCTAGCAAATATGAAAAAATGCTGATCATCCCTAATTATTAGAGAAATGCAAATCAAAACCACCCTGAGATAATCACCTAACCCCAGCGAGAATGGCCCACATCACAGAATCTTAAAACTGCAGATGCTGGCGTGGATGTGAAGAGAAAGGAACACTTTTACACTGCTGGCGGGACTGCAAATTAATACAACCTTGGGAGGAAGTATGGAGAACCCTCAAAAAACTCAAGGTAGACCTCCCATTTGATCCTGCAATCCCATTTCTGGGCATCTACCCTTTTATCATAAGGACGCTTCCACTAGACTGTTCATCATAGGTCAGTTTACAATCACCAAAATGTGGAAACAGCCTAATTGCCCACCAACCCAGTAATGTATATATACTATGGAATACTATTCAGCCATTAAAAAGATGGAGACTTTACATCCTTTTTCTCAATTGGAGACAAATGGAACACATTATTCTTAGTAAAGCATGACAAGAATGGAGAAGCATGAATCCTATATATTCAATTTTGATATGAGGACAATTAATGACCTAGTACATGGTGGAGGGTGGGGGAAGGGGAGAGCAGAGAGAGAGAAGGAGGGAGGGAGGTGGGGTCTCAGTGTGTGACACCCCTTTTGGGGTCAAGACACAATTTTAAGAGGGACTTTACCTAACAAATGCAATCAATGTAACCTGATTTCTTGTACCCTCAGTGAATCCCAAAAATAAAAAATAAAAATTCACTGTCCTTAATTATCAGAGAAATACAAATCAAAACCACTCTAAGGGCTCAGGGCCCATAGCTTAGTGGTTAGGGTGTCCGGCACATACACCAGGGCTTGTGGGTTCGAATCTAGCCCAGGCCTGCTAAAAACAACAATGACAACTACAACAAAAAAAATAGCAGGGCATAGGGCAGCACCTGTGGCCCTCTGAGTAGGGCACCATCCCCATATACCGAGGGTGGTGGGTTCAAACCTGGCACTGGCCAAACTGCAAAACAAAAATATAGCCAGGCATTATGGCGGACACCTGTAGTCCCAGCTACTCGTGAGGCTGAGGTAGAGAATCGCCTAAGCCCAAGAGCTGGAGGTTGCTATGAGCTGTGTGATTCCACTCTACCAAGAGTCATAGAGTGAGACTCTGTCTTTACAAAAAAAAAAAAAGAAAAGAAAATAGCAGGGCGTTGTGGTGGGCGCCTGTAGTCCTAGCTACTTGGGAGGCTGAGGCAAGAGAATTGCTTAAACCCAATTCTGTGGTTGCTGTGAACTGTGATGTCACAACACTCTACCAAGGGTGACATGGTAAGACTCTGTCTCAAAAAACAGTATTTTCCAAGAATATCCCTTCCCAAACACTCTCCTGCAAAATGATTGTCTACTGAAATGTACCTCAGTGTTTGCTTTCTTTTTGGAAAATAATGTCCAACTGAGTCATTTAGACAGAATGTGTAATTATTAAACCCTATAATACACAATGCTCCACTTACCGCATTCTCTTACAAGATGAGATGTTGAGTGATAGGTCTTTTGTTGTCCCACCTCTGCCTTTTTAACTGGGAAATCATTTTCTGCCTCTCCATTTTTTATTTTAATAGGAAACTTCCATTTTAGAAGAATACAATATCAATTGGACTCAGAAGCTGGGAGCTGGAATTAGTGGTCCAGTTAGGTAAGAAACCTGTGTGAGAACTATGACAAAATAGCTCTTAGAAGGACCATTTTAAATGCATTTTGAATTAGAAGCATCCAGATTTGACAAACAGCCTTGATTTCACAAGAAGAGTTTTTATATTAGGCTTTTTCTTAGGCATTTAGAAATGTAGTTTAGGGCAGCGGCTGTAGCTCAGTGGCTAGGGCTCTGGCCACATACACCCAGGCTGGTGGGTTTGAATCCAGCCCAGGCCAGCTGAACAAGGACAACTGCAACAAAAAAATAGCCGGGCGCTGTGCCGGGCATCTATAGTCCCACCTACTTGGGAGGCTGAGGCAAGAGAATCACTTAAGCCCAAGAGTTTGAGGTTGCTGTGAGCTGTGATGCCACGGAATTCTACCAAGGGTGACATAGTGAGACTATCTTAAAAAAAGAAAAAAGAAAGAAAGAAATGTAGTTAAGTGATAAAGTTGCATGGTCTGTAATAAGGAGTCATTTAAGATGTCAAGTCTGTGGGGCTACTGTGAGAGTCACCCGTAGTCAGCATAGACCCTCATTTCTTCACTAGCTCCTAATTGGGAGCTCAGTATCACATGATTTAGGAGTTGAGGCCTTGGCACTGGCAGCTGATAAGGCAGTGAGATGCTATTTTGCCTCTCTACTTCCTGGCAAGTTTATTCTAAAGCACCTAGATATAAAATAGTTGGGCATTGTGGCAGGCACCTGTAGTCCAAGCTACTCGGAAGGCTGAGTCAAGGAGATCACTTGAGCCCAAGAGTTTGAGGTTGACGCGAGCTATGAAGGGTGACAACATGAGACTCGGTCTCAAAAAAACCAAAAAAGCACCTAGATATATCGTTGATTAGAAGTATAAGTCTCAAAGAACCAACTTCTGAAGTTTTCACTGTAACATAGATGCTTTCTGGTTGACTTTTTTTCTCCAAATCTAGAGTTTGTGTGAAGAAATCTACCCAAGAACGATTTGCATTGAAAATTCTTCTTGATCGTCCAAAAGCTAGAAATGAGGTATGGTCCTTTATTGCTTAGACTTGCCTAAATATTTGAAGTGTCTAAGAATTGTTCTCTTTTTTTTTTTAAGTTTTTTTCTGCATTGTATAAGTGAGCCAAACACCATAATGGTATTTGAATTCCATTGTATCCATTGTTCTTTTTTTAACTAAGGCAGTTTTCCCAGAGATAATATAGAGATGCATATGGAATTTTATGTCTGTACTCATCTCTCTTCCTTATAGTACCAGAGACCATTAGTATGTTTTATTTCCATTCACCCACTTCTTGTTCTTTTTATTAATTGTTAATATAATTCTTATACCCTAATGTATTCAGATTTTCTTAAGTTTTTGCTTGTTGGAAAAGGTAGTTGAAGGATAGAGATAAAATAGAAGGAGGAAGAGTGAGGTGAATGGTATGTAGAAAGTGACTGCAGGAGGACTGAGGATGTGTTTCTAGTTTTTAAAAATATACATTCGTGGGTGGCGCCTTTTGCTCAGTGGGTAGGGCGCCAGCCCCATATACAATTGATAGGTGATGGGTTCAAACTCGGCCCAGCCAAATTGCAACAAAAAAATAGCCGGGCGTTGTGGCAGATGCCTGTAGTCCCAGCTACTCGGGAGGCTGAGCCAAGAGAATTGCCTAAACCCAAGAGCTGGAGGTTGCTGTGAGCTGTGACGCTACGGCACTCTGCTGAGGGCAACAAAGTGAAACTCTGTCTCTACAAAAACAAATATATATACATATATACACACACACACACACACATTTGTTTAAAATTATCTGGATGTGGTAGTGACATGCTAATAACATGTACAATGAAGGATTTATTCTTTTGCTTAAAGAGATGTGAATAATTTCTGAAATAAGTTATTTGCCAAGTTTTTCATTTGCTAATAGATAGATAGGAAATAAATCTGTCATTGAGGTTTTTACTCATGGAATGAGCATTGAGGAGATAATCTGTGTATGAAAACACTAGGGTTTTTGTTTTTTGTTTTTTTTTTTTTTAGACAGTCTCATTTTGTTGTTCTCCATAGAGTGCTATGGCATCATAGCTTCAGCAACCTTGGGCTGAAATGATGCTTTTGCCTCAGCCTCCCAAGTAGGTAGGACTACAGATGCCTGCCACACGCCCGGCTATTTTTTACAGATAGGCTGTCACTCTTGCTCATGTTTGTCTTGAACTCCTGAGCTCAGGCAGTCCACCCACCTTGGCCTCCCAGAGTGCTAGAATTACAGGCATGAACTACTGCAACCGGGCCCTGTTTGTTTGTTTGTTTTTGTTTTACGTCATTCCACATGGTAAGGTTTTTATTGTAATAGGCTTATCCTCTTGACCTGGTGTGATCAGTTTTTGTTTTCATTTTTGTTTTTTGCAGTTTTTGGCCAGGGCTGGGTTTGAACCTGGCACCTTCGGCATATGGGTCCTGTGCCCTACTCCTTTGAGCCACAGGCGCTGCCCTGATCAGTTTTTGAGGTGAAGTTTGGATAGAAAATGTTACCTCCTACATACAAAAAACATTTTCTGTATTTTCTTTAAGGTACGTCTGCACATGATGTGTGCCACACACCCAAATATAGTTCAGATTATTGAAGTGTTTGCTAACAGTGTACAATTTCCTCATGAGTCCAGCCCCAGGTAAGAGTGCACGGGATCATCATCACATGCCCATATATAGGCCAAGGTGTAGTGGATTCTTTTTCTCTTTTATGTGCTCACAGCTCTCCCTCCATTTTTCTTTTCTTCCTTTGTTCCCTCTCCTACTGTCCCTTCCATCTCTCTCTTTTTGTATTTTGGAAAATTTCAAACATCTGTAAAAGTTAACAGAATTATGTAGTAAATCCCCAAGTACTCATCACCGAGCCTCAACAGTTATCTCAAGACCAGTCTTGTTTCATCTCTGCCCCTACCCACTCTCCAGGCCCCTTTGTTTATTTTTATTACTTTCTCATTTTAAAAAGCATTTAATGTGAAAATTAAAGAGATTCTATTTCAAATCAGTGAAAGGGACCCACATGTTATCCTAGGCAAAGTCTTGAGGCTATAAAACAGAAAGCCCTTAGTGTTTAGTTTGACTTCCCTTTTAAAAGATGAAATCAACATTTTCATTTTAGCTAATAAATATTTGGTAAGCACATTGGGTGATGTTCTAAGTTTCTTCAAGGGAATTCAAAATTGGTTTGTTTGGGGGAAACTGAGATGTAAATCCATCATCATGGCAATGGAATAGGCATTCATAAAAATATTGCATTTACAAAGGAAAGGAGCTAGCTGCTAACTACAGTCTAGGAGATGAGGTGTCTCATAGAGGCTATCTGGAGACTAAGACTTGAAAGAAGGGTAGAATTTTCCAGGTGGAGAAAGAAGACAGAATTAAAAAGATAAATGGGCAATCAAATGATTATTTTTCACAACTGTGCTCTGTTGGTGAAAGCATTTGGATGGAAACTGGAAGCCTTTATATGAGAGAATTGTAACCAAAAAATCACAGATTTTTTTCTTTTTTCTTTTCTTTTTTTTCTTTTTTCTTTTTTTTTTTGAGAACATGAGAATTTTTTCTCTTATTTAATAGCTGTGTTACCCGGGACTTAGGAAGTGGTTATACACTTTGTAGATGAGTTATCTTTAAGTCACCTTCTTGATGTTTTAGGCTTTTTGGTTTGTTGTTTTGCTTTTTTTTGTTTGGGTTTTTTTTTTTTTAACTTAACAAAATCAAATGCTTTCAAACAGGGCCCGACTCTTAATTGTAATGGAGATGATGGAAGGGGGAGAGCTATTTCACAGAATCAGCCAGCACCGGCACTTTACAGAGAAGCAAGCCAGCCAAGTAACAAAGCAGGCAAGTTAACCCCGGGTACCAATCAAACTGCCAACAGTGTTGGTTAACAAGCAATTTCATTGGGGGGAATAAAAGAAAGCTTAAAGAAAACCTCTCTTTGACTTCTCATTGCCTGCTTTGTTATATAATCAGAAAAGATGTTTTGACAGGAAAAGTGTGACCCTTTATATACTTGGGGGGGGGACTGTGTTCTCTATCAATTGTCAACTATTTTCCTGAGGTTATTGCCAGATTTAAGTGAATTCTATAAAGAAAATGATCTTAACTCCTTTGTAGACTGAATCTTTAGGCAAATAACTTCTAAGCACCGTTATTGGATGTTGAGATAAAATGCTGCTAATACCACCTGAAAGATTGTATGCTTTAAAAATATGTTCTGAGATAATTGTGACAAGATGCTTCTTGCATATGAGTTACTTTTCTCTCATTTCTTCAAATTTTAATTTGTAGATTTAATTTTTAAAATTTTGTAATTTGGGGATATATTCTCTCTATTTTGAATCACATTTCATTGCTATTGAAATGATTTCTCTCATGAACAATACTGGGAGTCCAACTGGTGATCCTATCTTGTGGAGATGAAAAGCCAAACCCTCAAAGCTTTTGTTCATACCAGGCAAAGAAAAGCAGGAAACATAACCCAAATTTTTAAATAAGAAGTTCTTCCAAATTTTGTATGAGCCTCAAGCATTTGGGATGCCTCCTTTCTGTTTGGAGGAACTGATAGTTTGAATTGCTGAGAAAATTCCATACTGAGAGTTGAAGAACAGGTAGAATCTACTCTGTTTAGTTTTTTAAATTGCACCTTCCATTTTTCAAATATTAGGACTAAGGGATGAACTCAGGTAATCTCCTATAAAACAAATCCTTCAATTCCATATGAACTGGCAACACTTTAACAAGAGGGGTGAACAAATTGGAACATTAGTTGGAAAAATCCATTCACCTGATTTCTTGAAAATAGATCTTGATGTTCAGTTCCCTGGAGAATACAGTTCTCTTCTGAGGCAGGTGATCCTTCCTGCTGCCTTGCTGTGGGCAACCCATGCCTACTGTAGATTGCTGAGCTTAGAATTTCCTCTGCCGTGATTGCCACACCTGAGATGAATCAAAGTGGGACCATTTCATTTTTTCCATTCATTACAGGATTTATCCACCAGTTTCTCCTTATAAAGAACTGGTGTACTGTCATGTTTTTCTTTTTGTTTTAACAGAATAACAGGTTGCAGTTAATTTCTATTTCTTGATACCCCAAGTATACTTAATTTCTGCTTTAAAATTGAAACCAAACAATCTTATTTGACTTACTGAAGGCTTGTTTTTCATTATCATGAAAGAATGGGCTTTTTCTAAGAGGTGGTTGCTTCACTGTATCTTTTTCCAGATAGCTTTGGCTCTGCAGCACTGTCACTTGTTAAACATCGCACACAGAGACCTCAAGCCTGAAAATCTGCTTTTCAAGGATAACTCTTTGGTGAGAAGACTTGCTTTTCTGCATTTAGTGCTGCCACTCTTAACATAGTTTAGGAGTGTATTTGAAGTGCTCTAAACCCATGTTAAAGAACTTTTGGGCCCCAGTGCTTCATACAGTTTATTTCTTCCACATGTTCCACTGCTAGAGGCTCAGAGAACTTGGACTGTCCTCTTAGTATTGATAATTTTGGATGATACTGAAATGTAGTTGTGAGTATTATGATTTTGGATATAGTTCGGAGGTCTTTTGGGAAGGGGCAGTAGTCTATATTGCTGTTGTTTTTTGTTTTGTTTGTTTGTGTGTTTTGGTTTTTTTTTTTTTTGCCTAATGACTAAAAACTGATGATAATTTATTTTTGGTTTTGTTTTTTGAAGCAGAGTCTCACTTTATTACCCCTGGTAGAGTGCCGTGGCGTCGTATCACACAGCAATCTCCGACCCCCGGGGTCAAGCAATTCTCTTCCCTTAGCCTCTCACATAGTTGGGACTATAGGCACCTGCCACAAGGCACAGCTATTTTAGAGGCGGGGGTCTCGCTCTAGCTCAGGCTGGGCTTGAATTCGTGAACTCAGGCAGTCTGCCCCCCTCAGCCTCCCAGAGTGCTAGGATTATAGGCGTGAGCCACGGCTCCCAGTCTATGCTGTTACTCTTGAAATTAAATAGTTTCATTTACTGTTAACACTGATAAAAATCTGTTTTCCCCTTAATCCCTGTCCCCTGCTCCTTGTCTTACCAGGTAAGTAGCTCTGGTTCTCAATAAAGCTTATGTCTGAGGTTAAGAGTAAAATAGTATGTTGGATTGATGAGAGGTGATGAGCCCATAGAGTGAAGGAGTACCAGGCCAAGACCTTGATATCAGGGCCACTTGCACAAGTTATAAAAGAGGGCTAGCTATGTGAATAGGGAGAAATCCCTTACTAAGAACCTCAGTATGCCTCAGGATGAGTGATCATTTCCAGACCTGGGGACATTCATAGGCTTGTGTTTCAGCCAGAAACTCATGAAAGCTCTTGATAACATGGCTTGCACCTAGATTTTCTTTTAATGTTTACAGAGAATTTTGGAGCAGTGCCTCCCATTTGTTTTTATTTCAGGATGCTCCAGTGAAGTTGTGTGACTTTGGATTTGCCAAGGTCGATCAAGGTGACTTGATGACACCCCAGTTCACCCCTTACTATGTAGCGCCACAGGTAAGTATGTACTGTCTCTGTCCTAAAATGTGTCACCAAGTTGCCTGTTGACTCACATTCCTTCTACTCTACAGCATAAGGAGCCATGTATGATAGGTGTGAGGGGAGAGAACTTGCTTCAGAAACCTACAATTGCTTTATTTGGTATATTTATTTACATTTTATTCTTTTAAAATCAACTTTATTGCCAGGTACAGTAGCTCATGCTTGTAATCTTAGCACTCTGGGAGGCTGAGGTGGGTGGACTGCTTGAGCTCAGGAGTTCAAGACCAGCTTGAGAAAGAGTGAGACCCCACCTCTACCAAAAATAAAAAAACTAGCGGGACATTGTGGTGGGCACCTGTAGTCCTAGCTAGTTGGGAGGCTGAGACAAGAGGATTATTCAAACCCACGAGTTTGAGGTTACTCTGAGATGTGGTGTCAGGACACTCTACCCAGGGCAACAGAGTGAGACTTTCTCAAACAAACAAAACAAAAAAATTTATTGAGGTATAATTTAAAGGCATGATTTACATATAATAAAATAATTCTGCTTCAAGGAAAGAATCTTCCCCAACACATTCTATGAAGCAAACATCACCCTGATAACAAAACCAAGAAAAGACCCAACTATCCATCTTTGTCTTTCTTAACTTTAGTTGCTTTAAATCCACTTGTATCTGGAAATAAGTTTGCAACCCCTCCTTTCTTCTGATTTCCATTTGCTTTAAATACT